>ML800939.1:136792-162236 GCA_009831015.1 Picea engelmannii | reverse complement strand
AAATATAAATAAGAATGAGTTATGTTTTATTGATTGATATGATACATCTATAAATACATTGATGTTTGACGTTTGGATTCATCTTCCAAGACATCTCTTAGACTCGTTAGATGACCATTCTATAATTTGAATATTCACATTCTATCATGTTAGTAACCCTAACGGATTAGGTTTCCAACATTCCCCCACTTAATTTTAAGAGGTGTATGTGATTCAAAGATGAGAGATGAAATATGGAAGTGGACAAATGCATTGTGTTATTTGAATTTGGTGGTTTGGGGATGAACACAAACCAAATGGATAGCAAAAGTTGATGTCTTCTACTAAATGGTGGTGGTGGTTTAAGGAAGAACTGAAACCAATCTGTTGGTTTACGGATGACCACAAACTCTAGAACTTGGCTCTATGGCTCAATGTTTCCCGAAACATTTTCTAAGTTAGCTAGAAGCTAGAATTTGATGTCTTCTACTAATTAGAAGTGCTCTCAAATGCTAGTTTAAATATGACCATAAATTGTTCTCTAGAAGAACCTGTAAGTATTCTACTAAGTGCGGGTTTAAGGAAAACCACAAACCATTGTATAGAAAAAGTTTCAAGTCTTCTAATAAGTGGTGGTTTAAGGAAAACCACAAACAAATATAGTGGTTTTGGGATGACCACAAACCAAATCACACTTGCTTGTTATTGCTTGATTGATAGGAATTTCAAACTTGGAGCCTAACTGTCAATCATTGATAGTATCCCCCTTTTTCAGGTACAAGGTGAGAGGATGAAAATATTTCCACTACAAGATGTGTCAATACTCAAGAATGAATGTCATTATCACAGATATATCTTCTTGACTATTGATGACAATTTCCAAGAAGTGATCCACCCATAGTGGTCATGTACTCTTGTATATTTCTTGCGTTTGGAACATATGTATGAGGGATGATTATGCTTTCCACAATGATCACAAGGATGAACATAAAAACACTAATCTTCCATGCATCTGACTCGATGACAATGTTGTCATTTCATAATCTTCTTTTGAACTGGAGTAGGTGAATACGAACTTTCTCGAAGAAATCCAACAATTTGAAACTAGATTGGCTTGGTATAATCAAGAATATAAAAGGTGACTTTATTTTCATATTTGATACATATTATGTGCTTGTTGTTCCTAATTTCTTCCCAAGGTCTGATGATTGGATTGGAAAGAGAAAGTTGAACTTCATCCACACTTATATCTTAACGTGGCTCACTAAGTTGCTTCTACCTTGTCTATTGATATGAATCATTGTCATCATCTTCTTTGAAAAGAGGGTTGTTCTAAACAAGAATTAGTAGAATGCCAAATATTATTTCGCTCAAGTGCATCCTGAAGAATCCAAGTTTAAGTTTGAACCAATTTTAATTTGGATTTGCAAAACTTGCAAGCAAGATAGAACAGATTGCAAGGTTTCTTTGTCATTTGTGACCATATTGTCCACATAAAATTCTATTAGAGTATTCAATAACTCTAATAATTCGTCCATTCAATACATTTAAATATAAAACTCGTTTTTCTTGTGAATGTGTCATTGATTATTTTCATTCCTTCGTCTCCATGATCTTCAACATCGAGAAGGAAAGTCTTGTTTGTTTAAAAAAACTTTAATGATCATGGAGGGAACCAGAAAACCTAAAATACCAATGTGTCAAAAGATATGCCAATGGTTTTGTTTTCCAAACGATATTGAGAATGCTAAAAAAATGGCATTGTTCCAAATTTATATTCATCATCCATGGATACAACCAACCCACATGCTACCAACAACTGAATTCAATGGATTGTTGGGAATCGACTGAGAACTAGTTCTAGTCTTGGTTCTCAAATTTCAAACCAATCCCTCTTCTTTGTTTGGCGATAGTCTTAAATGTGTAGAGGGATCTCACCAAAGTACTTCACCTAGTATATTTGAATTAAAGCATGAGAATAACTTGTGTCCCTTCATGTTGTGAAAAAATATTCCATGTGCAGTGTTGTAACGACCTCGTCGTTACGACTACCGACGAAGTAGAAAGTGCAAAGTTTTTTTTTTTTTTTTTAGGCAGGAAGGCAACGACGACAAACAGTTAAACCACACAACCTGACGTCGAACCCACATGCACAGATCGGGCATAGACAACAATGAATCCACACACTGAACAACGATAAACTAGGCAAAACATGCATAAACCACTAATATAGAAACGCTTACCCGCCCAACACCAACATGAAAACCCCTACAAGGTAAGGACACAAAAATCTTGACGACCAGTCACTAGAACCTATAAGGCACACAAAACCAAACACATGAAGGCATTACAAGCCAAGTTCCAACAAAGAACTTACAATGAACAACAACACCCACAATGGGAAGCACAGACTCCGACCAAGTTATCATTCGCCCCTATCCAATAGGGTGCGCCATGATCACCTCATCAGGAATCATGTCGTCCCCAGGTGACAGGTGTGACAATAACCCTAGTGCAACCTAGCCTATCTGGACCAAGGACTCATGATAAATCCAATTCTCTAGGACATGAAATACTAACAAGAAGACTACACCCACACCTCAAGCAATATGTCGACAAGACACAAGAGGACTGCACTCAAAGGGAAAACGCAAGATATTACCCAATTCCGCCAACAACCCAACCATTAACTGATAAGAAATATGTCTAAGTGCGAATGTTGAGTTGTTACCAAGCTACTAAGGTCATAAATGTTATCATAAAGCAAACAACTAGGCACTTAACAAAAGCAAATATGCTTATCAACAAATATAAACTGTCCATTAAAATAAGTGAACTACTTAACATTTTAAAAGTGCTCCACGCTGCTTATAAAATAATCGACATTGTTGTCTAAATAGGGTTAATCCTTAATGAGATCGATGTCTATAATTAGTGCTACTTCAATGCTATTTGTTGTTATTCGATATTAATTCGTTGTCTATATATAAGTGCCATTTCAATGCTATTTTAATGTTGTTTTGCGGTCTATAAATAAATGCCATTTCGATGCTATTCAATGAAATTTTAATGATATCTTGTTGTTTATAATTAAATGTCATGTCAAAGCTATTCAATGCAAATTTGATGCTATTTTGTTGTTTATAAACAATTTTCATTCAATGATAATCAAAACTATTTTGCGGTCTATCCATTAATTATTATCTAAATCGAATTATCATTGTGGTCTAATTAAAGGAAATTTCGCAGAGAAAAAGAGTAATTGATGCATTAATTAACGGGAGGACATCGAGTTGGGGGATCTGATGGTTGTAATCAATAAATTACAATCGAAGTCCAGATTTTATCGTTGGTGTTTGATAGACATAAACACTATCTAGGGATCGAATCACCGTCCTTTAAAATGAGGTCAACACAATAAAATAACAAATCCCACTAACAATTCACTGTAAAACCTTGACTAAGATTCGTTGGGTAACTACACATTCACTGAAAAGCTCACATTCCTATCATTAATGAATGTAGACCTGTCATAAACCAACGCAGACATACTATGCCTTGCTATCCATCGCTATCCTTCAGACGGGAACCAATATTATAATTCGATGTATTTAACCAAAACATTTATATAATAATTATGCTAAATAAACTAGAGTGACCACCATTAATTCG
Organism: Picea engelmannii; assembly: GCA_009831015.1. NCBI lineage: Eukaryota > Viridiplantae > Streptophyta > Pinopsida > Pinales > Pinaceae > Picea > Picea engelmannii. The sequence continues at coordinate 158,585 of ML800939.1, read as the reverse complement.
TTGTTTTTACAATTCAATTTGTTGAGCTCTATTGCACTCAACAGGGTAATGAAAGTCGCAGTTCTATTGTTGAGTTTGGTAATGCAAATCTCAGTTCTATTGCTAAGTTGGTTAATAAAATTCGCAGTCCAAATTAGTTAAAAAAAATGCAGTTCTATTGCTGAGTTCTATTACTGAGTTTGTTAATGAAATTGCAGTCCAAAATAGTTAAAGAAAGCGCGATTCTATTGCTAAGTTGTTAATGAAATCGTAGTCCAAAATAGTTAAAGAAAACGCATTTCTATTGTTGAGTTGTTAATGAAATCACAGTCCAAAATAGTTAAAGAAAACGTAATTCTATTGCTGAGTTGCTAATGAAAATCGCAGTCCAAATAGTTAAAAAAAACACCTCAAAAATTGCACTCAACCGGGTAAGCGATCAAGGTTCGAGTCAATGGAACAATAACCAAATTGTAGCGTAAGATTCACCATGAATAAGGGTAACGATTACAGTCTTAAAAGGTGAATATTGCAGAGTATCCCAAGTAATATTTCCATCCATTACACCCCAAAAAATGCAGTCTAAAGTAATTTATAAACTGTCATTCGAGTGGGAAATTACACAAGCTAAATTCGTCAAAAATATTAAAGTGCAAAAGTAAAATTGTAGGCCAGAGGTGTAAAAACATAAGGTAAAATTCGTAGAGAAAAAGGAAGACCAGATGTATAAAAACCACATAGTAAATTCGTCGGGAAAAGCATTAAAAACGTAGACTTAAATCATTGCCAAGAAGGGTATTAAAAACACAGATTTACTTCGCAAGGGAACGCATCAACGCATAGATCAAAACATAGAGGATAATAAGTGGTTCGTTGAGGGAAAGGTTAAACAATAGTAGAGGTAATTAATTGCAACAAGGCGCAAGACAATCACTCAACCAGGAACAATCAACAGGGGTAGACAACTGGGCAAACTATCCTTCGCTCATCATCCATGCACAGAAAAGCAGGGCATTAGAATCTATAGGTCGCTATGCACCGAAGTGAAGACCATCGATTTGGCTCTTGGCCGACTACTCAGGCGTGGACTGATGATCTAGGGATGAGGATGAAGGAACAAGCTCAAACTATTCGAATGATCAATAAAACAACAAAACAGTCATAGCAGTCAGGGATCGATTGCCAAGGGAATCAATTCAAGTAGCAAGCGTAGAGATATGGTGTATTTAAGTTCTCGGTTAAAAATTCTAAGTACATAAATGAAAGCGCAATTTCAATATTATTCTACCATTCAAAATAAATGTGTGTGTACCGTAGCCCAAGGTGATAGCTCCAAGTCGTTGTCTCGCGCGCTCCGTCCATCTCCCACTTGCCGACCGATGAGACTTCACCGATACCTCCCAACCAACGCTAGGGGTACTCTTCTTCCCCCTTATTCCCCCGATCCACAAAGGGGCCACAGACACTAAACCAAAGAAAAACTAGCTCTCAACTCGCCTCGCAAGACCAGGCTACCATTCCCCACCGAGTTGGGTATCCCAACTCCCACAAGATATGTCAGTTAAGTCAAAAATTATGTAGCGTAACGTTACACATAAAGGAAGAGATCCATCCTCCTCCTCCTCCTCCCTCCTTTATATAGAGTTTCTAAGTGATTTATTTCCCAATTTCCCTTTTAATTTATTGTTCAATAATTTAATTCAGAAAAATCCTCCCCGTACACTTGTCACTCATCCCCTTTGTTGCACGATAAATTAAATTCATTAATTATTTAATTACTCCTATTTCCCTCACCCACCTAAAAGCATTCCTAGAATCACTCCTAGGTGTCCTCGTATTCCCTTACACATTTTAATGACTTATGCCCTTACTAAATTCCTAGTTGAATTCAATTTAGAAAGTTCTTAAAGGCAAGGTTCCTTACTAAGTTGGTCATTCTTTTTTTTCCTTATGTTTCCCTTTTTCTTTATGTTTCTCCTTTTTCCCTTAGTTTCATAATTCTTTTAAGTTTCCCTCTTTTCCCATTTTATCTAAAAATCAAATTAGCACGTGTAGAAAATTACCTTTTTCCCCTTTGCCTTTTTAATTAATAATTAATTTTTAATTTTTAATTAGCATATGTAACAAAACAATTATTTCCTTTTTCAAAAATTCAATCCCCCAAAGTAATTTGATTTTTATAAATTAATTGAATTTCTTACCCCCTTCTCGTCACATGTTTAATGATGATTATTAGTATTATTAGTATAATAATCATTTTTTTATTTTTTTTTACCACAAGTATCACTTAGACCTAGATTTTATTGTCCTAGGATGGGCGAAATTTTATTAGGGAAATTATTTTTAAATCTTTCTTATCACATTATTCGTTCTAAGGCCATCTAGGTTTATTCACTTTTAGTTAACAACGCGACGTGCCCTTCAGGATGCACTAGGTGCTCCAAGAGTTCCGCTCGCCTCATTTTGTTTCCTTTGTGCGACGTGCCCTTCAGGACACACTACGTGCTCCAAGGGTACCACTCGCCTCTTGACTAACTTGGTAGACATAAAAAACCCCTGGAGTCAATACTTCGTCAAGTGATCTTGTGGGAGACTAAGGGCCTCTATGGAATAAGGCCCCTGCCTTATTGTGCGCCCCTTAGAATCATCGTGAGCGACTGTCGCAGTCTGCCCTCACGACATCATGGGTCTTATCGAACTAGCTAATTGTTAACCTATAGTTCGAGCCACAACAGGAGTGCTAGTAGGTTGTGGCAGGGCTATTGTCCACACCTCTCCCTCAACATCTCTAGTAGTCATGCGTGACCCCTCTACTCCACATGTGAGTCTGGTTGACAAGCTATCGTCAGCCTGCATCATCAACGAATCATGTCAGAAATAAAATCCATAATCATAACATCTAATCAAATGCACATATGCCATATATACAACAATCAAACCCCAATAGTCCACTCCCTGACTCGATCTGGAGTCCAAGGGTTTCATCGATGCCTCTGCATCCTCGAGGTCCAAAATATTGCACACTCAGGAGAACCGAGTCAATCGCAGTTGTCTCTATCAATACAGAAAAATAACAGGTCATCATATCCATAATGCCTCATAATCATAATCAAATGCCCAATAGTATAATAATCTGGATCACTTGCAAGCAAGTGTCCTCAAAGAATAAGTTCGCTCAATGCAGGCGAGAGCGGGATGTTACATGCACCCCCTCTTGGTCTAAAATTCATCTCGAAGTTTCACAATATATAAGTGCCGAAAAAATGTGCATCACAGTGTCATAAGTCTATCTATCAAACAAAAATGGAAACTGTTGGCACATATCATATGCGTCCTCCCAAGTCGTCGAGTGTGGACTATATTTGTCCCACTATACCTTGACCTGATCTATTGTTCAACATCGTAGCTATCAAATGTGATGATTCAGGATGTGGATCGACTTAGCTGTGAGCGCCCCCTCGTCTGATACCTGCAAGGAACTCATTTCAATAACATGTGTAGGATCACTAATATAATGTCATAAAACAGATATGTGAAAAACATTGTGCATATGCCTCAAAGAATTAGGCAAGGCTAGTCGATAGGCCACGGGCCCCTTCCTCTCCACAATCTCGAAAGGTCCCATGAACTTAGGAGAGATTTTAGCTCCCTTTCCAAACTTGATCGAACTCTTATGTGGTTTTATCCGCAAGAAGAATCGATCACCAACTTCGTAACTACGGTCTACACGGTGCGCATCGACATAACTCTTATGTCGATCTTGCGCTTCTTTGATCCTTTGTCTTATTGTTTTCATTTGATCTTCCATTTCTTGGATTGCTTCTGGTCCCACCAGGACCCTATCCTCAATCCGATCCCAACTCAAAGGTGTCTGACACGGTCGCCCATAAAGGAACTGAAAGGCGCCATCTTAATGGTGCCTTGGTAACTGTTGTTATAAGAGAATTCTACCAGTGGAAAGAATTCTTCCCAACGCTTTTGTTGGTCCATCACTTACATGCGCAACATGCCTTCCAAGTTTTGGTTTGTTCGTTTGGTCGACTCGTCAGTCTCCAAGTGATACGCCATACTAAAGTTAAGTTGGGTTCCCAAGGCCTCTTGGAAACTAGTCCAAAATCGTCTGGTAAACACCGATCCTCGATCAGATATAATCCTCTTAGGCACGCCATACAACCTCACAATCTCACTGATGAAAACTCTAGCTATGTTAGGTTCCTGATACATCGTATGCACATGAATAAAATGATCACTCTTTGTCATAGTATCGACTACCACGAAAATCGAGTTGTGTCTCCTTGCCGTCAGTGGCAATCCAACAATGAAATCAATCGAAATAACCTCCCATTTCAATTCTGGAATAACGTGTGGTTGTAGTAATCATGATGGATGTCTATGTTCAACCTTTACCTACTAACATTCTAGACATTTGGCCACATAGTTGACTATGTCTGCCTTCATTCCCTTCCAGAAGAATAAGGGTTTAAGGTCCGCCCTCATCTTCGTGACTCCTATGTGGGACATGTACACTGCTCTGTGAGGCTTGTTTAGGATCAAAATCCTCAAATCCTCGTTTGGTGGTATGTAAATCCAATTTTTAAACCTCAATAATCCATCGTCGTCAAACTTAAATCTTCAAATCTTGGTGCCATCGTTGTGCTTAGTCCGATAAAATCCTTGACCTCTTTGTACTAGTCATCGTCACGCTATAAAGTTAGAATCTTTTCACGTAGATTCGTCTGAAGGGGCAACACCGAAAATATGCGAGGTCTTTGACTCAATGCATTCGCCACTCGGTTCATTGTTCCCTTTATGTAAGTAATCTCTAAATCGTACTCGCTAAGCAATTTCAACCAACGTCGTTGTCACGCGTTCAGGTCGCTTTGCGTAAAGATGTGCTGTAGTCCACAATTGTCCATTTTTAGTTCAAATTTTCATCCAACAAGGTAGTGTCTCCAAACCTTCAAGGCATATACAATGGCTAACAACTCCAAATCATGTGTCGCATAGTTCTCCTCATGCCTTCTCAGTTTCCTCGAGATGTAAGCGATCACTCAACTGTCTTGCATCAAGACTCCGCCTAAGCCTTCCTTGGATGCGTCACTGCATACCAAGAAGTTCGCATCCATGTCAGGGACCTTTAGTATCGGTTCCATTGTCAATATCTCCTTGAGCCTCTGAAATGCTTCCGCACATTTCTCGGTCCAAACAAACTTCTTGTTCTTATTCTGCAATTCTGTGATCGGATTTTCTATCTTTGAAAATCCCTCGACGAATCGTCGATAGTATCCTGTTAAACCCATGAAGCTACACACTTCCAAGAAATTCGTCGGCACAGGCCATTCCATAATAGCCTCAACCTTTGCTGGATCCACGATGATACCTTCGTCAGAGATGACATGCCCTAAGTAGTGAATCCCTGATTGATAAAACAAGCATTTGGACAATTTACCATACAATTTGTGATCTCGCAGACACTGTAGTACCAAGCGCAAGTTCTCGTCATGATCCTCCATTGTCCGAGAGTAAATCAAAATATCATCAATGAATACTTGGACAAACTTGTCCAAGTACTTGCAGAACACCCCGTTCATCAAACTCATAAATACCCCTGCGGTGTTTGTCAGTCCAAACAATAAAATAGTAAACTCGTAATGTCCAAACCTCATCTTAAAGGCGGTCTTGGGGACGTCATCCTCCTTGATCAGTAACTGGTGATACCCTGATCTCAAGTCGATCTTGGAAAACACCATAGCACCCTTCATCTGATAAAACAAATCATGAATCCTCGGCAATGGATATTGATTCTTGATCATTGCCTTGTTCAATTGACGGTAATCAAAACAGAGTCTCCACGACCCATCCTTCTTTCGTATGAAAATAACAGTCGCACCCCATGGTGACACACTTGGACATATAAGTCTCAGGTCCAACAACTCCTTCAGTTGCATTCTCAACTCCTGTAACTCTGGGGTTGACATACGATAAGGTGTTCTCGCTATTGGTTCAGTCCCCAGTTTTAGGTCTATGGTAAACTCCAATAACCTCTCTGGTGGCATCCTAGGTAACTCCTTCGGGAAGACATCCACAAACTCTCTCACCATAGGAAGGTGTTCTAGACTTTCCGCTACTCCCTTCTCGTTTAACGCAATGATTTCATAAATACTACATCCCTTGTGCATTCTCTTTCGTATTTGCAAGGAAGAGATGAACCTCAGGAAAAATCCTTGGTTTCGTCCTACAATCACACATCTTTGTCCCTCATCATTGACTAAGATCAACCATTTCATCTTACAGTTGAGTATCGCCTCATGCGATTCCAACCAGTCCATACCAATCATGACATCATAAGATTCTAAGATGGTGATGTGCAGGTTGGCCCTGGTGACAAACTCTCCCAAGTTAAGGGTACATCATGTAACCCTTCCTCCAACCCTCTATTTGGCTCCCAAAGCCATCTCTACAAAGCTAAACTCATCATGTTCGACTGCCTTTACCTTAATCCTTTTTAGCGCTGCACTAGAAATGAAACTCTCGATAACACTGAGATCTATCAAAATATTAAGGGTTTGGTCAGCGACAGTACCTAACTTCTCAAGAACAATTGACTAATGCTTTTCCTGGCAATTATTAGTCCCACGATAGTGGGTCTGGATGATCCAAATGCTTTGGTCCTCTCCACTAGGCAGTCACGCCGGTAGTGTGGCTCCCAACATGTCAAACACCCCTTCCTTGTTCCAGTACTCCTGGTATCCGACATAGAAGTTGACGGCCAACTGACCTGGAATCTTGGTCTGTTCTTCTCAACAAGCCCAAACTGTTGCTACTGTGGTCGATGATGCTACTGATGATGCGGTCCCCGATAAGGTGTCCACTGTTGAGGCGTTGGTCGCAGAGGTGTAGTGAAAGTGGATTCTCTATGGAAGCCACAATATCCTGGAGTATATCTGGCTGGTGTCTGATGCTACTACGCACTAGATGACACCTGCCCTGCCAGTCTCATTGGAGTCATGCTCTGTCCCCCGCTAACATACTCCTCCTCTGCTATGAGGGCCTTCTGGACGACATCATGCAACGTCTAAGGCATCAGAGTCCTAACCTTTGCACATATGCTGACGTTAAGGCCCAACAAGAACCTGTTGACGTTAAGTTTCTCGGTATTAAGGTGTGGAACATACTGAAGCAACTCCATAAAGCGGGCCTCGTATTCGGGCACCATACGTCTGCCCTGTCGTAAGGCGTTGAACTCATTGAACTGATGCTCAATGAATTCCTCTGATAGGTTACTGTCTCAGAACTGTTACTCGGAAATTTCCCATGACACGTCTTCGACAACCATGTTCAATTGTAGCAGGAGCGTCTTCCACCATAGAAGAGCGCTCCCCTTTAATTGAAAGACTTCCATGAGGACCTTCATGTTGGAGGTATAGTTGCGAAGTGAAAAGCACATCGCCATATTCTCCAACCATGTCTCAGTGGCTGCGCTATCCGGGGCACCAAAGAACTCAGGAAATTTGACCTTCTCGAGTTTGCGATGATGCTACCAGTACCAACTGGAGCACGCGGTGGACTCTCTGGGGGTGTGGGCGCCCTGACCTCCTCTCTGTCAAAACAGATGATCAGTGCCCCAAGAATTCGTTGAAAATACCTCATCAACCCAACCACATCACCCACTGAGATATTCTCCTTCCTGACAACCTGTTCATCTCCATGGGGGTTAGACCGCTCAGGCATGTATGCTACTGGAGGCGTCGCACCTCCTCGCCTAACACCCCGTCGTCTGTTTCTGTGGCATCCTCTAACCATGATTTCCTGCATGAATACAAGTCAAATTAATTAGTAACATTATAATAAAATATCATAACAACGAAATTCATAGTGTTCCCAACTCGCGGGTTGAACCCACTTTGATAACATATGTTACGGCCTCATCGTTACGACTACTAGTGAAGTAGAAAGTGCAAAGTTTTTTTTTTTGTTTTTAGGCAGGAAGGCAACGGCGACAAACAGTTAAACCACACAACCTGACGTCGAACCCACACGCGCAGATCGGGCACAGACAACAACGACTCCACACACTGAACAACAATCAATTGGGTGAAACATGTGTAAATCAAAAATATAGAAACGACTACCCGCCCGACACCAACATGACAATGCCTACAAACTAAGGACAACATCACAATCTTGACACAAAGGTCTCGACGACCAGTCACTAGAACCTCTAAGGCACACAAAACCAAATGCATGAAGGCATTACAACCCAAGCACCAATAAAGAACTTACCATTAATGAACAACAACACCCACAACGGGAAGCCCAGACTCTGCCCAAGTTATCATTCGCCCCTATCCAATAGGGTGTGCCATGATCCCCTCATCATGAATCATGTCGTTCCTAGGTGACAAGTGCAACAATAACCCTGGCACAACCTAACCTATCTGGAACAAGGACTCAAGATAAATCCAACGTGCTAGGAGCCGAAATACTAACAAGAAGACTACACCCACACGCCAAGAAACAAGCCGACAAGACACAAGAGGACTACACTCAAAGGAAAAGCGCAAGTTATTACCTGACTCCGCCAACAACCCAACCATTAATTGATAAGCAAGATGTCTAAGTGCAAAGGTTGAGATGTTACCAAGCTACTAAGGTCATAAATGTTATCATAAAGCGAACTAAAATGGCACTTAACAAAATCAAATACGCTTATCAACAAATATAAAATGTCCATTAAAATAAGAGAACTACTTAATATTTTAAAAGTTCTCCACACTGCTTATAAAATAATCGACATTGTTTTCTAAATAGGGTTAATCCTTAATGAGATCGATGTCTATAATTAGAGCTACTTCAATGCTATTTGTTGTTATTCAATGTTATTTCGTTGTCTATATATAAGTTCCATTTCAATGCTATTTTAATGTTGTTTTGCGGTCTATAAATAAATTCCATTTTTACACTATTCAATGCAATTTTAATGCTATCTTGTTGTTTATAATTAAATGTCATGTCAAATCTATTCAATGCAAATTTGATGCTATTTTGTTGTTTATAAACAATTGTCATTCAATGCTAATCAAAACTATTTTGCGGTCTATCCATTAATTATTAGCTGAGTCGAATTATCATTGTGGTCTAATTAAAGGAAATTTCGCAAAGTAAAAGGGTAATCACTACGTTAATTAATGGGAGGACGCTAAGTTGGGGGATCTGATGGTTGCAGTCAATAAATTACAATTGCAGTCCAAATTTAATCGCTAGTGTTTGATAGACATAAACACTATCTAGGGATCTAACTGTCGTCCTTATAACTGAGTTCAACATAATAAAATAACAGAGCCCACTAACAATTCACTGTAAACTTTGACTAAGATTCGTTGGGTAACTACACATTCACTGAAAAGCTCGCAGTCCTATCATTAATGAATGCAGACCTGTCATAAACCAACGCAGGCATACTATGCCTTGCTATCCATCACTATCCTTCAGACGGGAACCAATATGATAATTCACTATATTTAACCGAAACATTTATATAATAATTACGCTAAATAAACTAGAGCGACCACCATTAATTTGTTGTTTTTACCATTCAATTTGCTGAGTTCTATTACACTCAACAGGGTAATTAAAATCGCAGTTTTATTGTTGAGTTTGGTAATGAAAATCGCAGTTCTATTGCTGAGTTGGTTAATAAAATTCGTAGTCCAAATTAGTTAAAAAAAAACACAGTTCTATTGTTGAGTTCTATTACTGAGTTTGTTAATGAAATCACAGTCCAAAATAGTTAAATAAAACACAGTTCTATTGTTGATTTGTTAATGAAATCGCAGTCCAAAATAGTTAAAGAAAATGCAATTCTATTGCTGAGTTGTTAATGAAATCACAATCCAAAATAGTTAAAGAAAATGCAGTTCTATTGCTGAGTTGTTAATGAAAATCACTATCCAAATAGTTAAAAAAAATGCCTCGAAAATTGCACTCAACCAAGTAAGGGATCAAGGTTCGAGTCAATGGAACAGTAACCAAATTGCAGCGTAAGATTCGCCATGAATAAGGGTAACGATTGCAGTCTTAAAAAGTGAATATTGCAAAGTATACCAAATAATATTTCCATCCATTACACCCCAAAAAACGCAGTCCAAAATAATTTATAAACTATCATTCGAGTGGGCAATTACGCAAGCTAAATTTGTCAAAAATATTAAAGTGCAGAGGTAAAATTGCAGGCCAGATGTGTAAAAACGTAAGGTAATATTCGCAGAGAAAAAGGCAGACCAAATGTATAAAAACCACACAGTAAATTCGTCGGTAAAGGCATTAAAAACAAAGACTTAAATCATTGCCAGGAAGGGTATTAAAAATGCAGAGTTACTTCGCTAGGGAATGTATCAATGCAGAGATCAAAACATAGAGGAAAATAAGCGGTTCGCTGAGGTAAAGGCTAAACAATAGAAGAGGTAATCAATCAAAACAAGGCGCAAGAAAATCACTCAACCAGGAACAATCAATAGGGGTAGACAGCTGGGCAAACTATCCTTTTCTAATCATCCACGCACAGAAAAGAGGGGCATTAGAATCTATAGGTCGCGATGCACCGAAGTGACGACCATCGATTTGGCTCCTGGCTGACTGCTCATGCATGGACTAATGATCTAGGGATGAGGACGAAGGATCAAGCTCAAACTCTTTGAATAATCAATAAAACAAGAGAACAGTCATAGCAGTCAGAGATCGATTTCCAAGGGAATCAATTCAAGCAGCAAGCATAAAGCTATGGTGAATTTAAGTTCTCGGTTAAAAATGCTAAGTAAAACACTTTTTTAACACAATTAAAAGTACAGAAATGAAAGCGCAAGTTCAATAATAATCTACCATTCAAAATAAATGCATGTGTATCGTAGCCCAAGGTGATAGCTCTGAGTCATTGTCCCGCGCGCTCCGTTCAGCTCTCACTTTCTGACGGATGAGACTTCACTGGTACCTCCCAACCAATGTTAGGGGTACTCTTCTTCCCCCTTATCCCATCGAGCCACAAAGGGGACATGCACACTAAACCAGAGAGCAACTAGCTCCCAGCTCACCTCACAAGGTCGAGCCACCAGTCCCCACCGAGCTAGGTATCCCAAATTCCACAAGATAAGTCAGTCAAGTCAAAAATTCTAACAAACCCAAGGATGGCTTCACCCAGGTCAAGGGTCAACGAAAGCACCAAACGAAAAGAGAACCACCCTAGGCCCCTACTATACCCCCCACCAAGAATTCGTTTGACGCCCTTCAAACCCCGGTGGATACCTCGTCTTCCTCTACCAACCCCCTGACAACTCTTGCAACCGGCCAAATCTCTGTCACATAGGAACCCCCTACTCTCTCCTCCTCTCAACCAATAGTCACAGTGACCACCCTTCCAACTACTCTCGAGCCGGAAATGGGGGATCCAAACACAGATCTAGAAGATCAAGAGCTAGTAGGAATCGATATGGCACATCTGGAACAAGCCCGTCATAAGCAACAGTTGTACACCATACCGCTTGACAAGCTGCACAAGGTGCACAAAGTTTTCCTTAACTCATCTTCCAGAGGTAAATCCCGAGCCAGCACAAACCTAGGAATACAAAAAGAAACCACCAAGGAATAACGAAAAACCATAAAGGAGGAGAAAAAAAGAGGCAGGAAACTGAAACACCAGCTCATCCAGGACATCAACAACTTCCTTGTTAATTCAGGTCAAATTCAATTGATCTCGGACAACTTCCCCCCCCTCCAACCCACACCGTCCTCATGAAGATACTATCCTAGAACATAAGAGGCCTCAACACAAGGAGAAAACAAACCTTGCTCAAAGACAGAATCAGGAAGGAACAACTAGACATTCTACTCCTATAGGAAATGAAATGTGTGGGAACAGAGGCACAAACCACACTCCAACAGTGTTGGACACAGGAAAATCATGTGGTAGTGGATGCTAATGGGGTAGCAGGATGCCTTGCACTGCTCTAGAATCCAGGCACCATCTTGCTTGACAACATTTTCACCTCCAAGTGGACCATCACAGCCTATTTCTGCCTCATTGGCTCGAATAAACAAGGCTACATCAAAAACGTCTATGGACCCCCTAGACCAGGGTATAAGGAATCTTTCCTCCAGCACATGGAGTGGATAGCAGATCACTTAGGCCCCCAAAGGTGGATCCTTAGGGGCAACTTCAATATGATCATAGGGTTGGAGGAGAAAAAAGGAGGCAATCACTGCCTGGGAAATGACAACATGCTCTTCAACTGTACCATAGGCCTTCTGAAACTCATTGACGTCGAAACAGACAATGGGTCGTTTACCTGGTCCAACAGATGCATGGGGGCCCAACATATATCCAACAGACTGGACCGCTTCCTCATTTCGGAAGCCATCATGATGGACGGTCCAGCATGGAATGCCACCATCATTTATGCAAAGGGCTCAGATCATTGGTCAGTTCTTCTAACCCTTAACATCACTGGCACCCCAGGAAGAAAACCCTTCCGTTTCAAAAAAATTTGGTTGACTCACCCAGATTTCCAAGCAAACATCAAGGCCTGGTGGGAAGAGGCGGCCTACCAAACTGGAACCCCGACGTACAGATTCCAACAAAGACTAAAAAACCTCAAACAACAACTCAAAACCTGGAACAAGTCCAACTTTTACAATATCTTCCAAGCTCAGGAGCATCTTCAACAGTAAATGAAAACACTACAACATCAAATCAGAACACAGGGTCTAACGAAAGCTCTAAAAATCCAGGAAACACTTCTCAACAATCAGATTGTTGAAAGGAAAGCGCAAGAGAAAGTTCTCTGGATACAAAAATATCACATCACTTGGCTGAAAGAGGGGGAAAAAACCACCAAATTCTTTCACAGATCCATGGTACAGAGGTGCCAGTCCAATCGCATCACACATCTTATTTCAGAGCAAGGCAAAGAAGTTCAACAACATGCAGATGTGGAAAAGGAGTTGCTAACCTACTACCAATTTCTCCTCATAGAACCCCCAATAGATCTCTCGCAGGCCATCACCTCTATCCTCAAGCACATACCCAAGGAGGTCACCAAGGAGAAAAATGAAGCCCTGATGAGACCAATCACTCAGGAGGAGGTCGATCAGTCGCTAAATGCCACCCTGCTCGGTAAGGCACCTGGACCAGACGGTTTCACCTCAGATTTCTTTCACTACTGTTGGGATATCATCCATGAGGATGTGTGGGAAATAATTGAGGACTCTAGACAATCTGGAAAGGTCCTCCAAGCGCTCAATGCAACTTTTCTCACCCTCATCCCTAAGGAGAATAGTACCACCTCTCCAGCTCACTTTAGACCCATAACCCTCTACAACATCATGTACAAACTCCTAACAAAGATCATTGCAACCCGGCCCAGGCCCATCTTACCATTCCTAATCTCCTCTAAGAAATCCAACTATGTATAAGGTCGCCAGATTTTTGACAGCGTCATCTTGACCCATGAATTTATCCACTCCCTCCACTCTACTAAAACACAGGGCAGGCTCCTAAAGCTAGATCTCTCCAAAGCCTTCGACAAGCTAAGATGGAGTTTTTTAAAATCCACTCTCCTAGCCTTCGACTATGATCCCACTTGGGTTGCTTGGATTGTCAACCTCACCTCCTCAACACTCTTCTCAATCCTTTTCAATGGCATCCCTTCTAAACCCTTTTCCCCCTCAAGAGGAATCAGACAAGGGGACCCTCTCTCGCCCTTCCCTTTCATCCTCGCGGCAAAGGGGCTCAACCACACGTTAAAAGTAGCCATCATAGACCTTTCTCTCTCAAGCCTCGCCCCCCGCAGCATTTCTCCCCCTATCTCTCATAGCCAATTTGTAGATGACCTCCTCCTTATGGTAATTTCCACCGCTAAAGAATCCCGATGCTTCAGATTCATCATCGACCTCTTTTGTGAAGCTTCAGGCACGGAGGTGAACTTAACCAAATCCCAGGTATTTTTCTTCAACACGCCCTTAGTCATCCAAAACCATCTCACTCACATCCTGGGATTCACCTGCAGTGTCCTTCCGTCAGTCTACTTGGGCATCCCCCTCATCGATAACTCTCTCAGGAACACCTCCTGGAACTCCCTGTTGTCCAGTTTCAGGAAGAGACTCTCCCTCTAGACCTTCCGAGCTCTCAATCTGCCTGGGTGCCTTGTCCTTCTCAAATCCATCCTCCAAGCTCTTTCGATCTACACTTTCTCAGCCTTAGCGGCCCCGAGTTCTATCCACAACACCCTAAGATATATCCAAAGAATATTTATGTGGAAAGGCACCAAGGAAGGAATCTCCTTGGTCAGTTGGCCAAAGGTCTGCAACCCAAAAAAAGCAGGAGGCCTCGGTCTACGTGACCCAACCATTCTCAACAAAGTCCTTAGCACTAAAATCTAGTGGAGATGGCTGAAAATACCCCAGGATATATGGGCACATTTTTGGAGGAAAAAATATACCCCCACAACCTCGAAAAAGAACTCATCAGATGGAACGATCAAAGCCCAGGTTCGCTCATTTGGAATGCTACCATGAATAATCAAGGACTCATCATGGACCACTCATTCTGGGAACTACAAAATGGTACTTCAGTCAAATTCTGGAGTGACTCGTGGCAACAAATCCCCACCTTGAATATCGATCCAAACCTCTTAGACCTCATTCCCATTACAACTGTTGCAGGACTACATAGAGTCATCGACTTCTGGAAGCCTTTTGATCCTAGAGAATTATGGCACACCTGGAAAAACACCCACGAACACCTCAATATTCCCCCTACTGTCAACCTCCAACCCTACAGGAATGCCTCATCTCCAGAAAAATCCTTAGCCAACAAGGGGAGGATATCCTTAGTTGGGGCCACTCCCCCACAGGCGCCTTTAACATTCCTGAAGCGTACTCCCTAAAGGCAAGTCACAACACCTTGCCTCGCGAGGAAATTTGGGGAAACTTTTGGGATATGAAAGCATGGCCGAGAGTCATCACCTTGCTCTAGTTAGTGTCTCACAACAGCATCCTCACTTGGGACAACTTAAGAAAATGATTTTTCATTGGGTCGTCTTGGTGTAAGCTTTGCGAACAAGAGGAAGAAACTCTAAATCATCTCCTCAACCTCTGCCCCTACAGCTCATGCATTTGGGATCAGAGCGCTAGGATTATGAGAACATCGGACAGAAATTTACTGGGCCCAAAGGATACTATTGCAGGATGGAGAAGCTCGATATTCCAATCTCCTGTTCTCAATCAAATCTGGCAACTGCTGCCAGGCTTCATCCTATGGTAGATCTGTAAAGAGAGGAACAGGAGACTATTCAACTCGGTCACCAGAATGTGGCAAGAGGTCTGGAACACAATCCACACCAATATCAACAAAACCATCTCGTTGCATCCCTGGATGGAGCAGGACCTCCAAAGCCCTCAGAATGAACATCATATTATCAGAGCTTGGAACATGAATATCACCCCAACCCCAGAACGACCCAGGGCAGCTGAGAGACGCACGATCAGCCCAACTCTTTGGGAGGCTCCACCTTTGATTTTCTTTAAACTCAATTTTGATGGAACCTCCAAAGGAAACCCGAGACCAATTGGATACGAGGAAATCATCCGAAATAGTGATGAATAAATCCTACACATCCTAGCAGGGATCATGGGGCATAATACCAACAACATTGTAGAAATCTGGAGTCTTCTTTGTGGATTGCTAGCAACTTCGGAGCTAGATGTCTTTCCCCTCATCGCGGAAGGTGATCCACAAATTGTTATCAAGATCCTCTCTCATCTTCTCATTGGGGCAGATCCGGAGAAATTATCTCCCACTTGGCGACTCATGAATGGGATCTGTAGAATAAAATCTATTCTCCAGCCACAACAGGTAATCCTTCCTTCACATGTTATAAGAACGACCAATCAAGTCGCTGACTGGATGGAAAATTTTGGAGTCGAGCGTGAAGACGTCACCTTCTATTGCACCCCTTCTACCAATCCCACTCATCCATTGGTCATCGCTTGTAAGAACATAGCTCACACCAAATATCTTCCCTCCGATGGGGTGCTCTCTTGACATGACAGTTCCGAATAGGATTTCTGCCACTTGGCCACCTCATCACCCACCTAGCATACGATCTCTGCCATGTCCCTATCCCGGTCACTCACGACCTTTATTTTACATGTTGCCACCCTTCTTCCTACAGTTCTGAATAGACGTTCACTCACTCGGGGAGCTCTGCAACTCGTGCACCTTCATGAAGCCCTGCAGACGCCCTTTCCCATCGCTTCCGCTTACACCCTGGCTCCTTCTTCTTATGGACATGATGGGATATCTAGAACCTCATTCTCCTATTATCATTTATGAGCACCAAGTTTCTAGAGCTCTCTCATCCCTCCATCCAACCTTCGAGCTCTGGTGCAACCTCTTGTGGATTCTAGTCAGGTTTCGATGTTCTCTCCTCACCATACCACGACCCCATGGTAAGACAAAGTGGGGGATAGCATGGTACTTGTCTCGTGGAAGAAATATGCATGCATCAGTGGCTCAGGATGATGAACCAGTCGCTCCTCATGCAGCGCTCCCAGAAGCTTTCCCAGCAAACCCTCCCCTCGAGGATTTCCCGACAGACCCGGCCCTTGAAGATATTCCAATAATCTCTCCCCATGGTGAAACTCCACCCCTCGACAAGGATTCTCCTGTGGCACCCTTCCTCGTGTCCACCCTGAACCAGTTACCCGATGAACATACAACTTGCGACCAACCTCCCTGCGACCTCTCCCCTCTCTCGAACCCTTACGGTTGTAGGGTCAAGTGGTTCCATCTGTATGGGAACTCGCTCGGCTATGCGCCTCCACCTCTATCCCCCCCTCCGCATCCCTTTTACTTGCCCTCCCCCCCTAGACCCCCTCCCACCACCCCCCATCCCACCTCCCCTATGATATCATCCTCCTCCTCTCCGCTCCACACCCACCCCAACCTCTCCTATGCTATGTGTCCGGATAGAACAAAACTCTTGGAGGATATCAAGGTGATGAAAAACGACCTGGAGGTTATCAATTCGATCAAAAAATACTTGTAGGAGATTAAAGCGGCAACGATCGATGCACAGCAGAGGGAAACTGACCACTGGAGAAGAGTGGATGCCCTGATGATGTTCATACAAGATCTACAACAAGCCATGGCAGAACGTGGGAAAGGCAAAGCACTAGCGAAGCAGGTTTTCGTAGGACTGCATCTTGGTCCAGTTTTTTAGGGTCTTTACCGTGTTGTCATGGTTTTTCCTCTGCACTACATATATGCACCTTGGCCCTGCATGGCCTAGTAGTCTAGTTAATTTTCAGTGGCATGACTATGGCGAGGGTGGTTTCCCAAATGGGCACCGAGGCCATGCTATTTTTTTGGATATTTGGCCATTCTAGTTTTTGGACATCTGGTGCAATGGTTTCCCTTCCAGGCACTGTGACCATGTGGCTAGTAACACCATAGACAACTGTAATTTTTTGAAAAGGAATCAATACAATACTCTAACTTACAAAAAAAAAAAACCATTATTTCCTTTTTTTTAAATTTAATCCCCCAAAGTAATTTGATTTTTATAAATTAATTGAATTTCTTACCCCCTTCTCGTCACATGTTTAATGATGATTATTAGCATTATTATTATTATTATTATTATTACCACAAGTATCACTTAGACCTAGATTTTATTTTCCTAGGCTTGGCAAAATTTTATTAGGGAAATTGTTTTTTAATCTTTCTTATCACATTATTCATTCTAAGGCCATCTAGGTTTATTCACTTTTTAGTTAACAATGCGACGTGCCCTTCAAGGTGCACTAGGTGCTCCAAGGGTGCCACTTGCATCATTTTGTTTCCCTTGCGCGACGTGCCCTTCAGGACACACTACGTTCTCCAAGGGTACCACTCACCTCTTGACTGACTTGGTAGAAATAAAAAAAACCCTGAGTCAATACTTTGTCAGGTGATATTGTGGGAGACTAAGGGCCTCTAAGGAATAAGGACCCTGCCTTATTGTGCGCCCCTTATAATCATCGTGAGCGACTATCGCAATCTTCCCTCATGGCATTGTGGGTCTTCTCGAACTAGGTAATCATTAACCTATAGTTTGAGCCATGGCGGGAGTGCTAGTAGGTCGTGGCAGGGATGTGTCCACACCTCTCCATCAACATATTTGGTAGTTGTGAATGAACCCTCTACTCCACATGTGAGCCTGGTCGGCAAGCTATCGTCAGCCTGCATCATCAACGAATCATGTCAGAAATAAAATCCATAATCATAACATCTAATCACATGCACATATGTCATATATACAACAATCAAACCCCAGTAGTCCACTCCCTAACTCGATTCGGAGTCCAAGGGTTTCATCGATGCCTCTACATCCTCGAGGTCCAAAATCTTGCACACTCAGAAGAATCGAGTCAATAGCATCTGTCTATATCAATACAACAAAATAACAGGTCATCATATCCATAATGCCTCATAATCATAATCAAATTCCCAATAGTATAATAATCTGGATCACTTGCAAGCAAGTGTCCTCAAAGAATAAGTTAGCTCAATGCGGGCGAGAGTAGGATGCTAAAAGTGTAAACACAACTGATAATTATAGAAGTAAGAGGAAGACCTTCAAAACATGGGAGAAGTTGAAATTCGAATATCAAAAAAGATGGTACTAATAGGATTTGGGAATTCAAGTACAAGATCCAATTAATATAGTCATTTACGAGTTTGGATGCAAAAAAATGGACATGATATGCATCATATGCCTTATATCTATGCTCTCGTCGAGGAGGCTTTGAGGCTACACCTTTAGGACCTCTTCATTATATGCCCCATGCCATCACTCATCATTGTTGGCTTGATTCGTTCAATCTGAATACAATGAGGAGGGTGTGTATATCTATTTCCAAGACTGATCTTGCAACAATTTATTTTTAGGCTTATGCATAGAGGAATCCAAGTAGCTTCAAGGTGGAATACCACCATAATTAGAAGCCATGTACTCTATGTGTTTTTTACTATGCAACTACGGTGAAAAATCAGAGTGAAATCCCCAAATTCATGAGAAAAATTGAGCTTTAAATAACCCAGAACTATTTGAGAGTATTTTATGGTGTCAATCAACTAGATTGCAAAGTTAGATTCAACCTATAAGGTCGAAATTAATGTTTTAATGAAGGTCGGTGAAGCTGGGAGAGTTCAATTAATCGATGGTCGAGATCACACTTGATCTTGAGATCAATGGATCAAATTCATTTTCATAAATTAAAAAAATTCTAATGTTTTTGAAGTTTGGCAAGGTTCCCAAATCAATAGTCGATATTCATTTTCCAGTGACTAGGAAATGAGATAGATCAACAACCCAGATTCATTTTAATAAATTTAAAAAAACTTATAAGGTTTTTCGTAATTAGTAAGGTTGCGAAGATCAATGATTGAGATTGATTTTCGTTGGTTCGGAAAATGATACAGATTGACGGTCTGGATTCATTTTCGATCGTTGGGAGGTTGGAGCCTATCAACGGTCAAAATTTCCTTTTGGATCTTGGAAAATAGAGAAAATCGATGGTCGAGACTCTTCCACAGAGTTGGGAAAATTTTGATAAATCAACAACTGATATCACTTTGAATGGAATATTGAAGGCCCGTATTCATTAGGGTTTTGGCCAAATATTTCTAACTGTTGAAGTTCAACAACATAATTCGTCAATGGTCGATGGTGAAATCGATGAGTTTTGCGAAGAGTTTGGAGTTAGCCAAGAGAAATTTTCAACGACGGGTGGTCGAGTCAGCCGAATTGGTGAAGTGTTTTAGTCACCAACGACAATTGTCGACAACTGATGGTCAGGTGTTGGTCGATTTGGTGAAGTGTTTCAATTGAAAAAGAGAAAGTGTCGATGGTCGATGGTCAGGTGTCAACCGATTCAACAAAGTTTTTAGGTCATCCAAGGGAAATTTTTTATGCCGGACGGAGAAAAGAAAAGGATCATGTTTCGTGCCACATCAACATCCATATTTCATGCCATGTCATTCCACTACTACATTGGGCCCATTTTCTGACAATTTACCGACGCATGTGTTGGAATATTTGTCAATACTCAGATGGGGAGTGAATCGGTATTGATCAATTTTTACAACTTTTAACCATAACATGTAAACATTAACTTATCAATCATTCCATTCACTTATGATTGTATTTAACATGTCATAAACATATAACCATAAATACTACCATTCAATAATGCATCACATCATGCACAGTGTGTTATATACCTCAATAGATCTATAAATATACTTCAAAAATAACCCTTAACCTCAACAAGAATACACAACCATTCACCAATAATGAACACAAGAAATAGACAAAACCCTTGAGGTAGGGTAACACCATATATTATTCCTTGTGGAAGGAATGCACTCCTCAAGCAATACTTGCTTGTACAATAACAATATACTTCACCATGCTCCAATACATTGCTTAAACTTATTTATATAGCATTCTCTATCTTCTAGGAGCATTCTAGAGAATGAATCTTTTAGAAAGCCTATTTATTATATCTAACTATCATAATGGGCCTTACTTAATAATATAGTGGACCTAGTCCACCTTACATTGAATGATCTCCACTAATAATACATAACCCCATTCCAATTGGGTACCTACCATATTACCTCCCTAGATATAGTACATTCCACCCCCTCTTAAGCATGTTTTTTCCTCAAAACATGAGAAGAGACCATATGATATGACCACCTAATAATTGTAGCCAACTGGTACCAAGTACAATCATCCATCCATCCTAAAGGAAGACAAACATGTTGTACAATTGTTGCATTGCCACCCTGATCTTTCTCTAAATCGTTCCAGTGTTGCCATGCGATTGGTTCTCTAGCCTGATGTCTTCCTGTAGTGTTGGTAGCCCTCAATGCACCTCTTGATTGGTTTCCTTTATGATTCCATGTTGGTGCATAAATGTGGTGATGCTCACGCCCTTGTATTAATGATTGTTATTTATCGATATGATGTGGATGGTGATACACAAAAACTATAGGAATCATTTCTTTGTTCTTCAAATCTGCAACACATTGTGCCCTTGAGTCAATGACCTCCTTAGCTTCTTTGTTTTGTCCTTCATATGGATTTGCTTCATCTCCTTCTGTATATTTTTTCTCTGATTCACCTTCTGACTCTATAGTAACTTCTTTACTTTCCGCCATAGGCATTTCTTTCTTACTAAGAGACACATCCTGCAATGTAATTTTATTTTCCTTGTACCAAAGCTTTAGGAACTTCTTTTACACATTAATATTAACTGTACCAACTGAGTCCATCCAAGGATATACCAAAACAATATCCACATATGCCATATCTATAGCATGAAAATCATAACGAAACACATATTTTTCCATGGTGAGCTTAAAAAATTTAAAAAATTTAATATTGTGACTTTCAACCTATATGCTTTGGATATTCTTTGCAGCAACTTGCAATCTATTAACCAACTGAACATTGATAAAATTATGTTGGCAACTAGGGTTAATAGAAACAATTACATTTTCTTTATGAATACAACTATGTGTTGATACTGAGAGGGGGGTGAATCAATATCAAGTACAATTTAAAACATTTTTCAACTTATACTTAAACCATTAAACTATATCCAATGAGCAATGAACAATAGTATAAGAGTTACACCAATACACCACAATACACCATGCACAATATATGAGAAATAATCAATAGTTATTGTTCAAGGGAAATAATGACTT
>ML800939.1:117767-133458 GCA_009831015.1 Picea engelmannii | reverse complement strand
TTTTCACTCCTTGAATCCTCCCCAAAAAGAGGTTATAGAAAGAATGGTAGACTTTATTCAATTCTGGTCTATTCAAGAGAGTGAACTTGCACAGAATGCCCCGCGCTCAATAATTAACATCCGATTCTAAAACTTGCACACAATAAAATAAATCCCGTACTACTTCCAATGAAATTTGTCCCACTTCATTTGGATTCTCGATGAAGAAGTTGTGATTTTTTTACCTGGAACACCTGTTTATTGACTAGCTTCCGGACTGGTCACAAACCCTATATTCCATAGAATGTATCTCCATAATTATAGAGAATCAAGAGATAAACTTTTTACCAGAGGTACCTTGATATATCTTCTCAATACCATAGCAATTTCACCATCTGAATCATTCTATAAAAAAAGTTATAGCAAAAATGGTAAGATGACCTGAAAATAACATACATTAGAACACATCACCAAAAGACTTCATCCTCCCTTGAAATCCGGCCTTCTTTTCTTCTTATTACCTCTGAAATTCGAATTATATCAAATGAATGTATAATTATGTTTATTTATACCATTTATGTCACTTCCTTTTAACATTAGGGCCGACCTGACACTTTCTTATTTTGTAATTATTTTCTTTAATTATCTTCAGGGCCTACATGTACTTCCTTCTTCAATTCACTTTCTCATCTTCAAAAATTCATTTCTCCTCAACCATGAGGATCCACGTGATGTGCCACATACCACCGAAAATAACATGATGTATACTATCCATCCATGGGTGTTGTATCTGCATGTGCATTTTCCTTCATGTCCACATACCTTCATCAATCTTGCGGTCCAAAACCCATGACTAGGGTTGATATCAATGACAACAATCAATCTTCCAACACTATGAACATATAATATAGATATTTCACGTGAAAATAAACTCTTGTTTCTCCCTTTATCAACGTGAGACAATTTATCTAAAAGTAATTTTTCAAATGCTTCATCAGAAAGTGTCATCATCTTGGCAGAGTCCAATGATTGCCACCATATCCTAGCACCATCAGTGAAACCAAGGGGTAACATAAATTTCCAATTTTTCCAAATTGAATTCTTGTCTTTTAAAAATTATTCAATACTAGGGCCATCATATTTCCCTGTGAAAAACATATTGCTATGAAAACCCCAAAAATAGAACTAGGATTTGTACAAATTAATCGTTCGGCTTTTTCCGTAAAAACCCTGAAAAATGACCGAATTTAAAATGCTCATAAATTTAATTCTTAGATTTCGTTTAGGCTGAATTTATTTTTTAATTTTGGTATTTTTCTGATAGGAATTAAAATATCCAATTACTTTATGAAAATTTTGAGCAGAAAGTTTCAAATTTGAGTCTAAAGTGCGTCGCCCCCTTTTTTTTTCCTTTGAAACAATCTGCAAAATGACCCAAAAATTTCTTCCCTTCTTTGGCCAAGGAAAGAGATCTTATAAAAAATGTTAAGAACCAAATAATTACATAAATAAACACCAAAAATATTCATGTTAGAAAAACAGGATCGCGGAGCAATAAAATAGAAAAAATGCAGAAACAAAACACAGAAGATACACAATACAAGAGAGACACAGATTTACGTGGTTCACCCAGTGTGGGCTACGTCCACCAGAGAAATTGCCAGGCATTTTCTTTATTATTATATAGCAAAATGAAGGGATACAACCTACAACAAAACCCGTTGTAACTTCCTCTTCTTTCTCTCACAGTCTCCTCTCTCAGAATACAATACTCACCAACATACATAGCCACAATACATTTCCCTCATAAAAGAGGGTTGCCTTCTAGGGCAAAAAAACCCTAACATAATCTCTATCGTTAGATCTGTGACCTTATAATGAACGGTCTAGATTTACAATGAAATTACAATATACTTTTACAAGACAATTTTTTCTTCTGGGGCTTCGCCCCTGAACCCCCGTTGGGGGCCCGCTTGCCCCCAGACCCCCCAGCCGGGGGGATAGCCCCCCCGGACCCCGCAGAGGGGGTACCCCCCCTCTGCACTCCCCTGCATGGAAAAGTGTACATACTTCTGGGGTGTAAATACTTCATGGGGTATAAACACGGCTGAAAGTAAAAGACCTCTAAATCAGGAAGATAATCAGGCTCCACAACCAACAATTCATAGAAAAATATAGAATAACCACACTTTTATTATTATCAAACCCTTATGTTAGGGAAACACCATATAATGGATCTTATTATGGAAGGGATCCTCTTCTCTTCACTTGCCTCTTCGAGGGGGCATCCTCCTATTTAGATGTCGCTCCAAATACAATACTTCTCTTCACACCCCATTACATTACTTGAACCCCTTTATATAGTGCTACCAACCATGTAAGAACATTCTAAAAGAGGAACCTTCTAGAAGTAGAACCTTCTAAGAAGTCCTTTTAGATTTATTATATCTAACTACCATAGTGGAACTTATTTAATACTATAGTGGAAATATTCCACCTTACATTAAATGGCCTCCACTATTATTAATATGGTCCCTCCACCACACCCTCCTTCCCCCAACTTCCTCTCTAGCTACGCTACATTCCATCCCCCTTAAGAGAGTGTTGGTATCAACGCTCGTTATGAGGGTGATCCGAAATGATCATTTAAATGACAATGGTTGAGTTATTATGCATGTGTTAATTAAGCATTTAGGAATCTGAATGAAAGAGGAAGAATCTAAAGAAACATTGCAGCCATGATGACATATTCAGATATGAAAGTAAACATATTGCAACAACAAACCATAACAAGAGAAGTTGATAACGGAGTTTGAGAATATCGCCTATATCTTCAGGCCTTTGTCTCGGTAGGTGAGGCTTTATTATTTCTCTTAAAATATTTAAACATACATCACAATAGTGCTAAAAGGATTATAAAATGATATGGTCTTGTTCTACCGTATCTCTAGAACCCAACAAAACTGACGGCACTAAAAATGGATGACCGGATCTCCTAGAAATGGCCCGCAAAGGTGCTCTCCTCAACAACTTCCCTACATAAAAATGGATTTGGATTGGAAAATATCCAGCATAAACCTGCTCTGAACCTCTTCACATGGATCCAAGAACCTCTGGTTTTTATACTCCTGAAGTTGGTAACCATCTCCCAACTTCTCTCCAAGATCTGGCCTCAAAAAGGGCCCAATATCCCCCAAAAATGACCAAAAACTCCAAAAACTGTTGAATAATACAAAACAATATTATAATATAATGTATAAAACCCATTTTTGCAATTATATAGAGCAAAACCCCTTTAAAGTGGGTTTTTGGTACTATTAGCGCACCCTATGTGGCCTCTCGCTTATCTATTGTGCATTGGCCCCTCCATTACTGGCTCCTGGTCGCATGATGATCGCCATGTGACCGTGTCCTGCAAGCTCCACGCACTCTGTATAGTTAATCTCCCGACGGTTTATCCCCTGGCGACGGGCTAGCCTAACCAACCGATTCTAACCCCATTATCTCTGTGCTAGCCGTCAATGGTGGAGGCCAATTCTTATGGCATAAAGGTGCTAGTCCGTGGCTCGTAGATTGGTGGTATGGTATATAGTGTTGAGGTTTAATTGTGGGTGTATGCAAATGTACTCAACCGCAAGTTGGGGCTAGACCCCAGCCCTTTCCACCTGCACCCAGAACCCTTTGCAAATTCAAATATATATGGAATCATATATGGTTAAGAAACATCTGTTAGGAGGGCTGGTATCTTGGCCTATGTGAAGTCGTTGCTCGGACCAGAGGTCGGGGGTTCAAACCCGATGAACTCCATTACTTTTTCCATAAACTTTAACCAACCAATGGGTGCCATGTGGCAACCAATGTCTGGGCCATGTGGCACTGTACCATATTCTAAGAGTATGACCACATGTCAGCTCCTAATTCTTCCACATCTGCCACTATACCTACCACGTAAGCACCATACATATGTGCCACGTGTCACCCTTGCAGTGGTGACACGTGCCACTCCCTGATTGGTCCACCTGTCTGACACGTCAGCAGTTTGTACGCCCAGTCACCCTGCCACGTGTCAGTCTGTACACCTATTCAACACACTGAACCTTGCCATGTGTACCTTTCCATGTCATCTGTATGGTTTTACAACCTATACAGTCAGCTGCCACGTGGCACTGTATGGACTGTACAGTCATCATATTTTTGCATGTTTGGAAAAATGAACAGATCGTGATATATGAAGCATACGAAGTTCATTTGAGCTCATTCAAGTTGCATTGGGTTCGTATTGACGAGGCCTACTCACACGTCTATTTTGAATAGATTATGAGAACTTTTATTTTTAGGCCTTTCTGAGCCCCATCTGGCTCTTGGATCACACCTCCCCACTAAAGACCTTTTGGTCCACAAAAGATTACTGAGCAGTCATCAAGTTTGGGATGGGCCACCCAACTTGTTCCCTATCTTTGAACTCTGTCGTATGCACTTGTCTTATCAAGATCAACTGTAAAATAATCATGATAAATGACAACATATTGTTAGCCATTTGTACCCTATCACATCGTATTGAAGCCACTATCATCCATGTAGACAAAATTACTAATGATAGCATCAAAAATAGGACTGCAAATGAGCTAAAATGTTTATAATACTTGCACAACATTAGCTTATCTTGAAGCAAAGTGTGATTGATTTTCTATTCTACAATCATCTATTGTTCTTGCTTAAGATCTATTACTTGATTTGAAACAATTATAGGTGTGTTTCTTCCATGAGACGCCTTTCTTAATTGTTCCATAGTTTGAAGAGATTTGTTTTCCTTTAAATGATGAGCATGAACCACATATTCCTGACCTTCTTTGGTTAAGTGATATTTATTCTTTTCCCTGGAGAATATTGCTTTATGATCATACAAGTAAGGACTGCCTAAGACCATTCCACATTCACTTAGTGGCACCACATCACATGTTACCTCGTCCACAAACTTAGAGGAAATTTCAAATTTTAATGTGCATTGCTTTCTTATGTGCAAATGATGATTGTTTCTTATCAATTTAAGTGTGTAAGGCTTATGATGCATCTGAGTTTTTAATCCCGATTGTTTAACTAATTCCTTTGAAATTAAGTTAGATTGAGATCCATTATCTATCAATGTGTCAACCTTAGTGTGCCTCATGCTGACCCTTATGTGAAACAATTTACTTCTACAATCAAATCCTTCACCAATTTTACCTGTCATACCAACCAATGAGACTTTAGATTCATCACTCGAATTCGATCCCAAGTTTGTTGGTCGTGTTGTTGGTGCAACTATTTGCCTCCCTTTCTATTCTTTGAACCACTTTGTTCTCTTCTCGGGATGCAATTTCCAACAACGGTCCTCATCATGCCCCTCTTTCTTGCAATGCTTGCAAGAGGGCTTCTCTTCCTTTCTTGCCACTGAATTTACCTTCTTGCCATTCCACTTCCTTTTTTCCTCTTTCTTTGAAGACGATTCCCCTGATACACCAACACCTATTTTCCCTTCTTCAATGTATGTCGCTTGAACAAAAACCTCATCAAGATTAGTAGGTCCAAACATGAATACAGTATTTCAAATATGTGCAGGTAAACCTCCTATATACTTCATAAGAGTTTTTTGCGCATGTAAATGAATATCTAACATCAATGCCATTTTATGAAATCCATCAGTGTATTCTTGCACTATTTGTCCTTTTCTTAGTTTAAGAGTTTTCCATTCAATTAAAGCTTTCTCTTTATAACCCAAAGGATAGAATTGCTTCCTAAGTGCATAAATAAAACTTTTCCATGATGGAAATACATTACCCACTTGTTGCGTGACATTTTTCAACTTGCTTTGCCACCATATGAGTGTTGTGCATGGAAGTCTTAAGTGATGCAAACTTGATCTGAGTTTCCTCATCCTTAATTTGTTGCACACTACAATAAACCTCCATCTGTCTGACCCAATTATCAAGTCTTTATGCATTGACTTCACCATCATACATAGGTAATTCGAATTTCACATCAAGTTTTAATAAAGGCATTTCTTGTTTATATTTATGGACATGTTTCTTTGCAGTGGATTTATAACTTGAACTTGAAGAAGAAGGAGGTGAAGATGGAGGTGAAGGAGGAATCTGAGGAGGATCCTCTCCTTATTCACTTTTTCCCTTTGAATATTCACCCAGATTTGGTCTCTTCCATTCCAAGTAATCCTCATACTAAACCTTCATCAACTCCGACATGGCGAAGAAAGTTTTTCGAAGCTCTTTCTCATCCGGAGAAAGTCCCTCTTCCGATGACATTTTCTCACTGTGAGAATTTATTTTTCTCAATCCAATCAATGGATTCTCTTCAACAATATCTCCTTCACCATGACATAGCTTTTCCCTGGTAATCATGCAAAACTCAAATCCAAACGTCAACTAGCTCTGATACCACTTGATCTGAAATGATATTTTAAACGAAAATGGTTGAGTTATTATGCATGTGTTAATTAACCATTTAGGAAGCTGAATTAAAGAGGAAGAATCTAAAGAAACATTGCAACCATGATAACATATTCAGATACGAAAGTAAACATAATGCAACTACAAACCATAACAAGAGAAGTTGATAACGGAGTTCAACAATCTCGCCTACGTCTCTGGGCCTTTGTCTAAGTGGGTGAGGCTTTCTTATTTCTCTTCAAAGATTTAAAAATACCTCAAAGTAGTGCCAAAAGAATTAAAAACTGATCTGGTCTTGTTCTATCAGATCTCTGGAACCCAACAAAACTGACGGCACTGAAAACGAATGACCATAGCTCCCAGAAATGGCCCACAAACGTGCTCTCCTCAACAACTTCACTACATAAAAATGGCTTTGGCTTGGAAAAGCTTCAGCATAAACCTACTCTGAACCTCTTCACATGGCTCCAAGAACCTATGGTTTTAATAGGCTTGAAGTTGGTAACCATATGCCAACTTCCCCCCAAGATCTGGCCTCAAAAAGGGCCCAATATCCCCCAAAAATGACCAAAATCTCCAAAACCTATTGAATAATACATAAAAATCTTATAATATAATGTATAAAACCCATTTTTACAATTATATAGGGCACAACCCCTTTAAATCGGGCTCCTGGTCCTATTAACGTGCCCCATGTGGCCTCACACTTATATGTTATGCGTTGGCCCCTCCATTACTGGATCTTGGCGCATGATGGTGTCCATGTGGCCCTGTCCTCCAAGCTCCACGCACTCTGTATAGTTAAGCGCCCAACAGTTTAGCCCCTGGTCAGAAACCTAGCTCGACCGACCGAGGCTAACCCCCTTATCTCCACACTAACCGTCAATGGTGGAGGTCGGGTCTTATGGCGCAAAGGTGCTAGTTCGTGGCCCATAGATTGGTGGTATGGTATATAGTGTCGGGGTTTGATTGTGGGCATATGAAAATATACTCGACCGTGGGCTGGGGCTAGACCCCGACCCTTTCCGCCTCCACCCGGAACCCTTTACAAATTCAAATATATATGGAATCATATATGGTTAAGAAACATCTGATAGGCGGGCTGGTAGCCTGACCTACACGAAGTCGTTGCCCGAACCAGAGATCGGGGGTTCAAACCCGGTGAACTCCAATACTTTTTCCATAAACTTTAACCAACCAATGGGTACCATGTAGTAGCCCATGTATGGGGCACATGAAACCGTACCATACGTTGAGAGTACTACCACGTGTTAGTGCCTGACTCTTCCACATCTTCCACTATACCTTCCATGTAAGCACCGTACGGATGTGCCACATGTCACCCTTGCAGTGGTGACATGTGTCACTCCCTGATTGGTCCACCTATTCCACACATTAGTAGTTCATACCCCCATTCACCCTATCACGGGCCATTCTATATGCCTAGTCAGTACAATAAACCTTGCCACATCATTTGTACAGTCGTACAACCTGTACAGTCATCTGCCACGTGGCACTATTCGGACTGTACAGTCATCAAATTTTTGCATGTTTGGAAAAATGAACAGATCATGATATATGAAGCATACAAATTCCATTTGAGCCCATTCAAGTTTCGTTGGGTTCATATCGATGAGTTCTACGCATAAGTCCGTTTTGAAGATATTCTAAGCACTTTGATTTTTAGGCCTTTATGAGCCCCATCTGGCTCCTGGATCCAATTCTGGATCAAAGGGTGTGCAACCTTATAACAAGGTCCCATGGATAAATGTGGATCATAGTGCTGAAGTATTTTGGAGAGCTAGGGTCCCATGTAGAAATGTGAGCCACCATGTTGAAGTAGTCCAACCACCACTATAAACCTATGTCCCATGTCCAAGTGCTCATGTGAACTCCACATTGAAGATATCAAAACTCAGGAACCATCTGTAAATCATGCTCCAAAGATATACATTGGTCATGCAGGTTGAAATATGTAGAACCGACCAAAAATTCATCTACTTCTACCAAAGAATAACAAAAATGAATAATAATATGCAGAGAAGGCTCTAAGGTACTCTACAGTATGGGATCTACATGAGTGGGAGTAGAGTCATCAAATAGAAGATGGAAGTGGTTGTCATCCTAGAAATGAAAACTATCCTTATACCAATCATCACAATTGGCCATAAAATCATACCAAGCATCCACTTCTTGATGATATGCATCCATGATGTCCTTCATAGTATATTCCTCCTTCATGCTAGTTAAGGACTCGTGAATACTGTTAAAAATATCCCTGAGGCTATCTTGAAAGTTATGCATTTGGGTCCGCATTTAGTCTTGGAATACTTCAAACCGCTATAGAATTTGAGTGCAAAGATCCATTGGAAACACCACATAAAATAAAAATATTAAAATACTCTATCTAATGGCATTGATCTGTTAGCAATCTGAGCACACTGTGACAAGTTATGAACTCTGTAGTCCCACCGTCGTCACGAAAAAACCTAAGAAAATAGTTGATATTAAATCAACAATATCTTCACTATCGGAGCTCCGATTCAGACGATTTTTTTTTTAATTGTGTGAAATTGTGAGAGGGACTCATATATGTAATGTTTTTGGGAAAATTCATCCCCTAGGTGCTACAAAAATAAATATAAAAAATCACAAGGTCGTCCACAGAAAAACCTTGAAAAAAATGCAGATTTTAAAATGTCAATAACTTCACTTCTCGAACTCCATTTCATTTTTTTTTAATTGGTTGTTTTTCCAAGAGGAACTCAGATATAACACCAGCTTCTAAAAATTCCACACAAAACACTACAATATTTTTCCAGAGTGTCGCATCCCTCTTTTTCTTCTTCAAAAAAATCTACAAAATAGAAAAATAATTCCTACACTTCCTGCCAAGGAAAGTGCTCTGATACCAAATGTTATATAACTCAATATATCTGCAAATATACTTCATAAATAACCATTAAACTCAAGAAGAATAGTCAAAACCATTCACCAACAATGAACAAAAAAAATAGACAAAACCCTTGAGGTAGGGTAGCACAATATATTATTCCTTATGGAAGAAATGCACTCCTCAAGAAATACTTCCTTGTACAATAACAATATACTTCACCATGCTCCAATGCATTGCTTACACTTCTTTATTTAGCATTCTCTACCTTCTAAGTATATTCTAGAGAAAGAATCTTCTAGAAAGCATGTTTATTATATCTAACTACCATAGTGGGCCTTATTTAATAATATAGTGGACCTAATACACCTTACATTGAATGGCCTCCACTAATAATACATAACCCCATTCCCATTGGGTACCTCCCATATTACCTCCCTAGGTATAATACACAATGCACAATATATTTTTATGTGGAAACCCAAATGGGAGAAAATCACAGAATGATTTCTTATATATCAGAAGATTACATTTATAGGAAGCACCAACTTCCAAGATTCTCCAACAACAATTGGAAGGAGGCTCCAACCCCCTATTTATAGGCTCCAACCTGAAGGAAGCTACAACTCCCTATATTCTCTAGCTCTGGCCCCCTATTTATACGCTCCAACCTGAAGGAAGCTAGTAAAACTCCCTAGATTCTCCAGCTCCGGCTGGAAGGAGGCTAGAACCCTCTGATTTATAGGATCCAACTCCCTGTATTCTCTAGATCCAACCAGAAGGAGGCTCCAACCCCCTAGTTTACAGGCACCAACCTGAAGGAGACTTTGATCTCCTGCCTTGTGTTGTTCCTGAGTCTGTACTAAGGCTTAAAGTACAGTGTCAAGGCATCTGAAAGTATGTAAAGGATGAATACGAAGATATATGTTATCCTTCAGGGTAGGAAACTAATGAAGGTTTCTACGTTCTCGTTGTCTAGCTTTCAACTGCTCTTGAGCAGTTATATCACGCTCAATGGCTGCCCATGAAAGTTCTAATTCCTCCCGGGTGTTAGCAGTTTTAAGGATTGTATCAAAAAGATTTAATGCGATATGATTTTGATTAGAAAGTTCGGGTTGAATATTAGGTTGAGTAGCTGCCGGTACAGTCATTGAGGAACATTACTAGTATGGAACGATTTAGAAAGAGATTTTAACGCTGTTTTAATTTGGTTTCTTAAGTGGTATTTTTGCATGAAGAACAAAATAATAATGCAAACTGAAGGCCCTTTCCTGTAACTGTATTGCTTTTAGTAAAAGGTATGGAATGAGAGAAAAACATTTAGCTGTGAATAAAGTAAGGTTGAGTCAATAGAAACTCACACATACACAGAAGAAGAAATTAACATAGAAATAATTGACATCGTGTAAGAAAATATAAAATTCTGTAAATGCAAATTGATCTTACACCCGCTGATAGCTGGTGCAGAGGAAAGACAAGATACAATTACAGAAAGATAAAATCCCTTCACTATAGTAGTGGTCGTACTAAATTATAGTGATACACATCAATTATGTAGAGCAAAATGAAAAGAAACAAAGAACATAACGAAACAAACTTGCAACACAGTCGTGACGGAATCAATAATCTTCAAATTTGTTGTATTAACTCCTCCAGTGCAAAAAATACATTACAAAGTTTCCCAAAAAGTCCAGCCCTTGGTTCTTCTTTTGGTGATCTATTTATACAAATTTGCCCTTTCCTACTCCTATTTTCAAAAAGGTGCCAGCTGCCTGCCTCTACGTGACTTAGTGCATATTATACATCTGTCCATAAACTGGATACAAGTTGTGAAAGTTCCACTTGGCAGCTGTGAGGAGCGAAAACACCCCATCTCTTCTACTTTATTTTCAAAAAGGGCCAGGTGCTTGTCTTTGCATAGACTCAGTGCATATCCTACATCTGTCCATGAATTGGGATACGAGTTGAGACGGCTCTGCTTGACAAATGGCTTCGGCAAAGTAGCACTCTCGGGCTAATTGTGGAAGTCTATTTCCCATATATGCATCAACCATATCAAGGGCGCCGAGTTGTGTGCTGGGCTGAATCAAATGTCTATCAATTTGAGCCATGTCTACCTTGTCTATCTTAGAGATCTCTGCCAAATTTCTCTCATTTCTCTCCTTCATGTCGAGGGAGATCCACTCTAAGTTCACCTGCCTTAGTGTCTCTATGTCACCCCCACTTTCCATCCCCAACAGTTCACCACTTATGGATTTGAAAGTTTCTTCTTGTGAATTTGTCACTTTTTGAGCCTGCTCCTTGCTTAGAGTAATATCATGCTCCCAATTTTTTAACAAAATATTTCCCCTAGTCTGTTCAGCAATGGTGAGCCCAGGAGACCCTGCTGAAAACCTATTGTTGGTGGCTATCACTGCTTCTTGGAAGGCGATCCGAGCAACTTCCGCGTTTCTTTCCTTGACAATCAGATTCTCAGAAATCTGATGCATTAATAGGCAATCTCCTCGAAATTCCTCTACTTTGTTTAGCAGACTCTGTTGAGCAGGAAAGATCCTGCTCCGAATGTCGATTGCTCTGGATTTAATAATCTCGATGTCGATCACATTGTTGCCTGCGACCTCTAGTTGAGCCTGTAACTGTGTGATGGTATCCCTCTGCTGACCCGACTGCACTCGCCCTCTCGGATCACTGAGTTTGCTTGTTCCAGCTTGGTTTTAAGGACTTCGATTTCTTTCCTATCGGCCAATTGGGCCAGCTCTATTGCTCCACTCACTTGAATCTTAGCGTCTTCCGCAGTCGAAGCCACTCGGTCTTCAAGAGTCTTGATCAGCCGATTTTTTTCTCTGAGCTGCTTCTTTAACATTTCGACCGAGAATTGATTTGCCGTCACATACGCTCCTAGCGTTCCTGCAATTTCCGTGGCAAATTCGTCTTTCCTTTTATTCATCCCATCGGTCATCACTTTGAATTTTTTAAAAGTGGACTCTCCCTCTTGATAAAATTATCGCTTCACCACAGCTTTCCTCTTTTTGTCAAAGAAAAATTCATTAGGAGGGAGTTCCTCTACCCTTATAGGTCTCAGTTATTCACCAAATATCCATTCCTCGCTAACGCCCCCATGTGTCGACTGCAAGGGAGCGACAGAGGTGATGGGTTGCCCGATCTGCTTCACAGCCTTCCCTGGTGTGTTGAGTGGATATTGCTCTTTTGGGGGGTCAGAGGTCTTCGTTCCTTCCTCCGGATTCTGAGTTTCTGGTGGGTTTGTGTCTTTTATTTCCACCTCCAGACTATGCTCCTTGGGAGGGTCAGTAGTCTCTTTTTTTGTTTCAGGATTCTCCTCCCGCTCAGGACTCTTCTTCTTTTCTGGATTCTTCTCCTGCTCAGGACTCTTCTCCCGCTCGGGATTTTTCTCTGTTTCGGGATTCTTCTCCTGCTCAGGATTCTTCTCTTGCTCCCCTGCTTGACATTTTTCGGGGTTAGAGTTTTGCCCCTCAGAACTTTCAGCCTCTTTTTCTTTACCCTTGGAAAGTCCCAAACCTCCCAGCACCGCGGGGAGACATCGTTTCCTATGCTCCTGAAATTTTAAAACTGAGGTCTTGTCTTCGGGTGCTAGGGATCTGATTCGAAATTGCACCTCCGAATAGGACCTCGCCCCTCGGAAAACATCATCCAAGGGCGAACATTCATGTTCGAAACTCTTTAATCCACAATTTCCCAAATGAGTACTTACGATCCCCTGAGGATCATGCTTCTTGTACTCGATAGAGACTAAGCTCAAGTCTTCTATGGCTGCAGCTTCAGCCTTAGCATGTCCGAAATCTAATAAGGAATAGGAATTAAGCCGAACAGGAAAAAACGGCCATACCTTTTTTGATGATGCTTTGAGCTCTTTTCTTACTTCGCCGATTACTATTTGTCGCGCAATCTTGCGACAGGCCAGCTTGTCGGGGATGAAAAGCGGCAGCGCCAGAGGAGGGACAGCTGCTCCAAAAACTCTAAAATAGGAGAATTCCTCTTCAACGTACCAGTATGCGATATGGCTCAAATTCGAAGCAATGCTATCAGAGATGCGGGGTGGCAAAAGACCAAAAATGGTGACGTGCAGGGGCACCATCACCCAGTTGAAAATCTCATAAATAAACTTATTTGCGTTATTTTCCCACAGCTTATCGTGGTACTCATGTACAGTCTTCTCATGGGTTGGACTCCAAGCCCAATTCATTAAAGTAAAAGGCGTCATGGAGCATATTGCGTCCATGATATATGCAGACATGAAGAATCTGGATGTTTTTCCGGCTGCTTTTTGCTCCCGGTACTCGATGACCCTGTTGAACAAACTATCGGAGAGCATCTTTTCCCAATTGAATGAGGAACCTTCTGCCACCCGAAAGATGAGAGGTACCCACTGGATGTAAAAATGCACGGTATCCTCCCATCCGAAAAGCCGACAAGTCATCATCGCCACGTACATATAGTTTGGCTCTAGCGAAGAAATTGAATACACGCCCTTGTCATTCACTCTGAATGTCGCGGAACGCGAAACCCAGTCCTTTATCAAGCTTGGCAAGGTTTTGTCAAATTCTTCACACTCCTTCTTTTTGAAGTCCGCCAGGAATTCTTTGCCATATGTGTATTCAGAAGTTGCTGGGAGCTTGTACATAGATTGGATATGCTCGGGCCTAAAAGTCCCGACCATGGCCTGACGGTCATTTATGATAGTTCTGGAGGGTAGGTCAATGTGATCTAATGCCCATCGGATCATGTCGTAGTATGGGAGCAACCGAGGTCTGGTTGCTACCAGGTGCATTCCTGACTGAACAATTTTCTTGTACTTAGTATTCAGGTCATCTTTTACAATATCATGGTCATCATCATCCGAGTCTGAACAGTTTACCAGCTCGGATTGGAAAACGTCTGAAATAGATGACCAGGTGGGTACTGAGCCGCCAGTCCATGGTGAAGTATCTGAGACGTTGTCTGGACCCTGCGCTGCAACCTTGACACTTGCTTTCACTGCTCTCCTTGGGTCCATGGCTGACGCTTGTTTTTTCGTTCTTCTGCAATAAACCTGTGTATACATGCGAAAATGAGTTCCCTCGGAGCAAAGTGAGCTCTGTGTGCTTATGAGAAATGTTAAAAATAGAATGTAACTCGCATATATTTGAAAATCTTGTTCGTTTAAAATAAGTCCGTCAAATCATAAATAAAACCAAATTCATTATATAAATCAGATATTATTTATTCGTAGATTTACCCTAAACCTTCATTAATGTCATCAATGTTTGATGGCTTGAAAGGTATTCGGGTTATGGAGCAAGCAGCTACATCATGAAGTGTGCAAACCTCGATGCACGGGACGAATCCCACTTAAATTTAAAAAATGAAATCTTATGGACTTAAATCATTTCTTCGTTTTCCGCCACATTGTGAATTTCCCTTTAACATTCTGACTTTACAACTCGCGAGACTGCGAGTGCTGATTTAGCTTAATTAATAATAATCGTGATTTGACGCATCCTTAATTATATAATTAACTTAATCGCTATATCGCGACTCGGGAATTCGAGGACAGATTTTTGGGAAAATGATATGCCGAGTCGCGATATCGTGATGTAGCGATAATTAAGGTTCGAATTAAGAGAAGGAAATATTAGATTAGGCGATTAGTTAATCTTGCCATAATCATGTCGCAACTTCGTGAATCGGGGTTTTGGACATTTTAACTTTATGAAAGAAAGGGCCGAGTGGCGATGTTCCGAGAACTAAAACTAACCATGACTAGTTTTTTACCCTTGATTCTTGACCAAGGTTATCGAAGAAGTTATCGGGCTCTCAGCTCTCGGGGTTGTAAAAACAAAAATTTAGGGTCGACGACTGCCGAGGCGCGAAACCTCGATGATGTGTAAACATAGTTAAAGGTTTTGCACCAGTTAATGCTTTGGACGAAAATTAGACCCGAGTTCGCATTTTCGCGATTCGGGACTTGTGAATTCAAGAGATAAAGTGTCCGACTTGCGAGGCCCCGAAATAAAACAAAAAAGAAAACGTACTTACGCAAAATGAATCTTTTTTGAAAGTGAAAAAGCATTGCTATTAAGGCGACAAGATTTTCAGAGCTTCATAATTTCGGAAGGAAAAGAAAAACAACTTTAGATCTCAAGCATGAAAAGTTGAAAATTGCGCGAGGTGAAAAACAAGGGTGGCTCCAACATAGGCTCCAATTAGGGATCTCGCTTCCCTGTGAGGCGGGAAGAACAGTAGACCAGGTGCCAAAATTGGGTAAATGGAGTCATAGGCTAAAATCAACAGAAAAATCAAGGAAAAAGATAGAAGGGGAGAGAAATTTCGCTTGGAAACCCAGAAATTTTCTCGAAAT
>ML800939.1:89589-116036 GCA_009831015.1 Picea engelmannii | reverse complement strand
TTGAACCTCAATCAGTTGGTTAATTCTTCTGGTTACATGATTGGGTTCTTCGTTTTGATCCTGCCATAATTTCATCACTGGTAATGCTAAATTTATAGGCAGAACCGCCTCGGTCCCATATACCATCTGAAACGGCGAAATGTCGATAGACCTTTTAGTGCTGATGCGGTTTGCCCACAATGCGTGCTTCAAATATATATGCCAGGATCTCTTGTTATTGTTCAGTACCTTTTTTATTACGTTTACCAGGCTCTTATTAGAAGATTCAGCCAGCCCATTTCCCTGAGGGTAATAAGCAGTGGAATGGCCGAGGATGATACTGTACTTTTGGCAAAAGTCGATCATAGCCATTGACTTGAAGGCCTAGGCGTTGTCGGTAACAATCTTTCGGGGACACCCGAATCTTGATAAGATGTTATCTTCCAAGAAGTCGATCACCACTGAGTCTGTTGCTCTTTTGGTTGGAATTGCTTCCACCCACTTGGTAAAGTAATATGTGGCCGTTAAAATCCACTTATGCTGAGCACTGGAATGGGGATTAATTTCTCCTATAAATTCTAATCCCCATTGTTGAAATGGGGCTTCGGTTTTGACTGGAACGAGTGGTAATGAAGGGAGTTTTTGCTTACCAGTGAATATTTGACACGAGTAACAGGCACGTACTTTAGCACTAACGTCTGAAAATAGTTTAGGCCAATAGTACCCGGCCCTCAAGATCTTGTAGGTTGTGGCTCTCCATGCATGGTGTCCCCCGCAGATTCCTTCATGAAATTCTTCTATAACCCGTGGAGTTTCAGACTCAACCAGACAGGCCAGTAAAAACCCGAGTGGATCCTTCCAGTATAGTTGATTTTCGGAGATGCAATATTTTACAGCATGGAGTTTTAAAGTTCTGTATTTGGCTGGTGTTAGTCCATCTGGACATTTCAGGTTTAACAAGTAGAAGACTATATCTTTATACCAGCCTGACGATATGAATTTTTCTTCAACCTTACTTGGATACGTCTGGTCATCTGGCTCTTGAAAACGTGTGTCTCTATCTTCCCCTTGTAGGCAATTGATGTCAAGAGCTCTGAGGTTTGACTCAGCCAAGAGTTTGGCCAGACCCTTTCCTTTTATCAATTTAGTTGGCTTGATTTCTAGATCAAATTCTTGTATTTTAGCGAGCCAGTGCCCTCGTTTTCCATCACTATCGGGTTGTACCAATATATCCTTCACAGCACTGGTTGGTACATACGCGATAATTTTTGAATGTAGAACGTAAGTTCTGAATGCTTTAAGCGCTTTCACCATTGGGTACGCCTGTTTTTCTATTATATCATATTTTAGCTCAGCGTATCTAAGGCTCTTACTAAAAAACGCGATCGGGCGTTCAAAACCTTCATCATATTTTTGTAGCAATACCGCGGCGATAGTATGTTCAGAAGTGAATGAGAAGATGAGGAAATCTTTCAAATAATCTGGGCCTGTTAACACCGGGGCGTCGTTGATGAATTTTTTAATACACTCAAACGATGCCTTAGCTTCGATCGTCCAATTTACTCTGCTATCCTTCTTCAACATTCCTGTGATCAATTTGACAATCTCAGTGAAATTTGGTATAAATCTTCTTAAAAAATTTATTGTTCCTAAGAAAGATTGAATTTCTTTAACATTTCTAGGAATATTGATAGTTTGTATCGCTTCAACCCTCTTAGGATCAATCTTGATCCCATCTTTAAATACGATGTGCCCCAGAAGCTTACCTTCCTTCATAGCGAAATGTGATTTCTTTGGATTCAAAGATAGACCATACCTGCGGAATTTTTCGAAAGTTTGTTTTAAATGGATCAAATGTTCTTCATCGGTTTTAGAAAAAACCGTCAAATCGTCAAGGTAGATTACTACAAACTTATCTCTTTCCCCAACGAAAGAAATATCCATGGCGCACTGGAATGTAGCTCCTGCATTCATTAAACCAAAAGGCATTTTATCATACATGAATGTACCCCATGGTGTGGTAAAAGCGGTTTTTTCTCTGTCTTGCTCGTTCATGGCGATCTGATTGTACCCAGAAAACCCATCTATCATAGACATCTGATTTGCTCCAACTACCCTTTCCAGCACGTGATCCATTTTAGGAAGTGGATAATTATCTTTAAGAGATGACCTGTTCAAGTTCCGGAAATCTACACACAGTCTGATTTCTCCGTTCTTTTTTCTGACAGGGACCAAATTTGCGACCCAGTCTGAGTATCTTAGAGGTACAATTATTTTCGCATCTAAGAGCTTCTTAACTTCTTTTTCGATAACAGGCAACAAAATGGGGTTAAACTACCTGAGCTTCTGCCTAAAAGGCTTGACTCCGGGCTTCAAAGGTATCTTGTGCTCAATTATAGAAGTATCATATGTTCGAAGCTCGTCATAGGACCAGGCAAAAACATCTTTGTACTGTCTGAGTAAGTCTCTATACTGGTCTTTTACCTTAGGAGGGAGGAATTTAGATATCTTTACTATCCTGGAATCTTTTTCAGATCCTATGTTGCAATCCTCCACTTCGTCTGGTTGGGGCTGCAAAGTGGATTTTACAGGTATGTCGTTCAGATAGAAGAGTCTTTCTAAAGGAATTAAGCCTTTCGGTATTTGGTTATTTTTTAGGATCAACATGCGATGATCCGCTATTTTTTCCCGGAAGGTTTCAGGATCTTCATTCTCTTGCATAACCCACATCGGGTCGTTTTGGTTTTCTTGATCTGGATGGGTTTCAGAGAACTCGCCTATTGCTATAAGAAATTTCTGAATTTGTTCGTCATCTTCAAAAATTTGCCAGTGTCTGACATTGTCTAGTATAGAGGGTTTATATCTGATTTCAATATGATATTTCAGTTTAACGTTCGTGGGAGGAGAAAAGGTCGAGGCTGCCTTAGCCAATGCGTCAGCATGTAGATTTTCTGTGCGAGGAATAGAATGGATTTCTATAGATGAGAAAAAATTCTCCATTAAATCCCAGGCGCAATTTCTGTACGTCCTTAGTCTGGGATGCTTGGCTTGGTATTGTCGGTTTACTTGTTTTACTATCAATTAGGCGTCACCGTAAACCTCCAAGTTTTTTATGTTTAACTTTTTGGCAGCCTCTAAACCTAGGATTAATGCTCCGTACTCGCATACGTTATTGGTGTAATCTATGTCCCACTGCAAGCGATATGAGAAAGGAATCGTAAACTTACCTTTAGGTGCTATCAAAAGTATGTCAGCACCAGCTCCTTCAGAAGATGAAGCGCGATCGAAGTACATTTTCCAGAGACCACCTTTGCATAGTTCTTCAGTCAAGGGGCTAAGCTCTTCTTGCTTCATATCAAGTTCTTCTGGACACCCATGTAAACCATCATCAAAAGACAATATGCAATTTCCTAGATCTTGGTCTGCAACGTAAATGGGAAAGTTGTTTGGATTCTGAGGATCACTGATAGTATACGCCAATCTTGTTTCTCTGTACAATTGGGTAAACTGACCACCGAATATAGGGATTGTGGCATATGACATGTCCAATTGTAGAGAACCCCCCAACTTGGCTCCCCATGATCTGGATAACAACATACTGTATTTGGGGGGAATATCTGCAATAACCACATCCATCAAGACACTCTTGACCGGGACCTGAGCCAGGGTAACAACCAGATATTTTATCATTCCCATACATTTAACCTTTCTCGAATCGAAAGAGTACAGGTCTCCATAGGGTCTAGTGATCTGGAGCCCCAGCCTCTCCATTATAGTTTTGGGCATGACATTATGTGAAGCCCCGGAGTCTAACATGCAGTTATGCAGTAACTGGTCATGTATATTCAGAGTGATGTAGAAAGGAGCGACATTGTCTTTGAATCCCTCAAAATGAGGACCAAAGGTGATGTTAGGTCTGTCATCTTCTAGGTTGATAACATCGGAATGACTTTCTAGCTCATAAACGCCCATCACTTTGGCAATTTGCTTGCGGTAAGTGGGGTTTTTTGCAAATTCTACCAAAAGAATCGGTATCTTAATTTTATTTAATTCATTTTCAAAATTGTAAGATGTGTTGGCCTTGTCCGTTTCTTTGGTTAAAACCTCCGAGATTTTTTCTTCCGACTTGTTTTTCTGGATCTCTTTATCACTCGTGACCTTAGTTGTAGATGTAACTTTATCTATCGGGCCTGTTTCCTTTGTTTGGGTTTCAACCTTTTTCACCTCAAACTCTTGAGTCTTTGCTATCTTGACTTTATTGCTGGGTAACAATGTCTCTTCCAAAGGAGGTTCATGAGATTGATCCCTTGGCAGGATTTTCTTAGGTTGGTTAGTTGAGGTGGGCTTATTCTTTGATCTCAGATTGTATCTGGGTTGAAAATCAGCCGCTATCATTCCTGTTTCTGGTTGAGATACGCAGAGGTTAGTATGATCACCTTCTTCTTCTTCATCAGACGGTTCAGGAGTATCTAAGGATTTCTCATAATCTTCCCTAGTCAAAAATGGTTGCGAACATTCATCACCAAAACATGCAACTTCATCTTCCGAATCTCCGAATTCTTGGAGGTCACTTGCTCCTATAAAATTTTCGTTTTTTAGTGGAGCTTGTATTTTTTGATCTTCATTCTTTATTTGCCTCTGTTGATTTTGGAGATTTGGGTTTCTCCTGAAGTCCCTTTTGTTAGAAGAATCAACTTTAGCCTGATCCAACTCCATCCTAGAGATTTTGTTAGACAGATCTTTAATTACCCGGGCCATATCATCCACTCTGTCGTCAGTATATTTACTTGACCCGGAAGGACCAGCTGGTTCCCTGTAGCGTCTATTTTCACGATTGACTGTTTCTACTTTAGCTTTCAACTTACCTGAAGCCATCATATTAGATTCTATTTCAACAACATCGTCTTGCATTCTATTTAGGGTGTCTCCTCTTATTTCTCGCAAAAGTAGGGCAAAATCAGGTTCGAAAGCTCCCGCAAAGGTTACTTTGGCTGATGGTTCAGAAGGTTTAACAGTGGCTGGAATTTTATTATATAGTTTGTTAAATCTTAGAATAAATTCCATCACTGTTTCTGAGTTATTTTTCTTTAGAGACCCAAACTCGGTAAGGTAATATAAGTGATATTTCCGCTCTCCCCACTGTGCAATGAAAGGATCTTCCAATGCATCATATGTACGAATAGAAGTTGCAGGAAGGTTCCTAAACCAAGTTCGGACCTGTCCTTCAAAGGTCTGTACAAGAAGCCTCGAATAAACATCCTTGTGTTCAATACCGCAGATGTCTGCGAACTGGTCAAAAAAGTTTATATGCTCGGCTGCGGTTAGATATCCCTCCCCTGTGAACTTAGGGAGATTTTTAATTTAATTGTCAGGTAAATCATGGAGGTGAGCGGGTAAAATGAGGGGAGTGTATCTTACTGCTACTTTTGCAAATACTCTGGGTGGAGGGACATTACCTCCTCCTCCTCCGACGCTTGCCATCGACTTGGGAGTGGGGAATGAGCGTGTAACACACTATTTTGAATCAGGTGAGACAGGGAAGTTCTGTTGAAGAAAGGCAGGTATATCAAATGATAATGATCTCTCTAAAGGACCGTTTCCCTTGTTTTCAGATGGGAAAGATTGATGAATCTCACTCCTAAATTCAGAATAGTCTGTTTTCAGATCTCTGGTATCAGACAGAGGGCTGCAAGAAGTAGGAGTTTCTAAAGGGCATTTAGTCTTCAAAAGTGGATTTTTGGGCCTATGAACGGTAGCGATTGTCTTAGATGAGCCTCTCGCTTTTAAAAAAAATTCAGGATCATTAACAGGCGTAATCGGCCTGCCATCCGGGTTCTGTCTGGTATGCCTTCTACCAGACGCCAGTTTGTGTTTCAGTGGAGTCACCAAGTGAAAGATTTAAAAAAGCCTTAAAACGGTGTGCACTCTATGTTCACTATCAAAGAGTAACAGTATTAACGAAATAATTTGTCGTTTTCCCAGGGAAAATATTTCATAACTTCACTCCCCGGCAACGGCGCCAGAAAGATGTTGTTCCTGAGTCTGTACTAAGGCTTAAAGTACAGTGTCAAGGCATCCGAAAGTATGTAAAGGATGAATACGAAGATATATGTTATCCTTCGGGGTAGGAAACTAATGAAGGTTTCTACGTTCTCGTTGTCTAGCTTCCAACTGCTCTTGAGCAGTTATATCATGCTCAATGGCTGCCCATGAAAGTTCTAATTCCTCCCGGGTGTTAGCAGTTTTAAGGATTGTATCGAAAAGATTTAATGTGATATGATTTTGATTAGAAATTTCGGGTTGAATATTAGGTTGAGTAGCTACCGGTACAGTCATTGAGGAACATTACCAGTATGGAACGATTTAGAAAGAGATTTTAACGTTGTTTTAATTTGGTTTCTTAAGTGGTATTTTTGCATGAAGAACAAAATAATAATGCAAACTGAAGGCCCTTTCCCGTAACTATATTGCTTTTAGTAAAAGGTATGGAATGAGAGAAAAACATTTAGCTGTGAATAACGTAAGGTTGAGTCAATAGAAACTCACACATACACAGAAGAAGAAATTAACATAGAAATAATTGACATCGTGTAAGAAAATATAAAATTCTGTAAATGCAAATTGGTCTTACACCCGCTGATAGTTGGTGCAGAGGAAAGACAAGATACAATTACAGAAAGATAAAATCCCTTCACTGTAGTAGTGGTCGTACTAAAGTATAGTGATACACATCAATTATGTAGAGCAAAATGAAAAGAAACAAAGAACATAACGAAACAAACTTGCAACACAGTCGTGACGGAATCAGTAATCTTCAAATTTGTTGTATTAACTCCTCCAGTGCAAAAAATACATTACAAAGTTTCCCAAAAAGACCAGCCCTTGGTTCTTCTTTTGGTGATCTATTTATACAAATTTGCCCTTTCCTACTCCTATT
Organism: Picea engelmannii; assembly: GCA_009831015.1. Lineage (NCBI taxonomy): Eukaryota > Viridiplantae > Streptophyta > Pinopsida > Pinales > Pinaceae > Picea > Picea engelmannii. The sequence continues at coordinate 109,120 of ML800939.1, read as the reverse complement.
TTCAAAAAGGTGCCAGTTGCCTGCCTCTACGTGACTTAGTGCATATTATACATCTGTCCATAAACTGGATACAAGTTGTGAAAGTTCCACTTGGCAGCTGTGAGGAGCGAAGACACCCCATCTCTTCTACTTTATTTTCAAAAAGGGCCAGGTGCTTGTCTTTGCATAGACTCAGTGCATATCCTACATCTGTCCATGAATTGGGATACGAGCTGAGACGGCTCTGCTTGACAAATGGCTTCGGAAAAGTATCACTCTCGGGCTAATTGTGGAAGTCTATTTCCCATATATGCATCAACCATATCAAGGGCACCGAGTTGTGTGTTGGGATGAATCAAATGTCTATCAATTTGAGCCATGTCTACCTTGTCTATCTTAGAGATCTCTGCCAAATTTCTCTCATTTCTCTCCTTCATGTCGAGGGAGATCCGCTCTAAGTTCACCTGCCTTAGCGTCTCTGTGTCACCCCCACTTTCCATCCCCAACAGTTCACCATTTATGGATTTGAAAGTTTCTTCTAGTGAATTTGTCACTTTTTGAGCCTGCTCCTTGCTTAGAGTAATATCATGCTCCCAATTTTTTAACAAAATATTTCCCCTAGTCTGTTCAGCAATGGTGACCCTGGGAGACCCTGCTGAAAACCTATTGTTGGTGGCTATCACTACTTCTTGGAAGGCGATCCGAACAGCTTCCGCGTTTCTTTCCTTGGCAATCAGATTCTCAGAAATCTGATGCATTAATAGGCAATCTCCTCGAAATTCCTCTACTTTGTTTAGCAGACTCTGTTGAGCAGGAAAGATCCTGCTCCAAATGTCGATTGCTCTGGATTTAATAATCTCGATGTCGATCACATTGCTGCCTGCGACCTCTAGCTGAGCCTGTAACTATGTGATGGTATCCCTCTGTTGACCCGACTGCACTTGACCCTCTCGGATCACTGAGTTTGCTTGTTCCAGCTTGGTTTTAAGGACTTCGATTTCTTTCCTATCGGCCAATTGGGCCAGCTCTATTGCTCCACTCGCTTGACTCTTAGCGTCTTCCGCAGCCGAAGCCACTCGGGCTTCAAGAGTCTTGATCAGCCGAGTTTTTGCTCTGAGCTGCTTCTTTAACATTTCGACCGAGAATTGATTTGTCGTCGCATACACTCCTAGCGTTCCTGCAATTTTCGTGGCAAATTCGTCTTTCCTTTTATTCATCCCATCGGTCATCACTTTGAATTTTTTAACAGTGGACTCTCCCTCTTGATAAAATTCTCGCTTCACCACAGCTTTCCTCTTTTTATCAAAGAAGAATTCATTATGAGGGAGTTCATCTGCCCTTATAGGTCTCAGTTCTTCACCAAATATCCATCCCTCGCTAACGCCCCCCTGTGCCGACTGCAAGGGAGTGACAGAGGTGATGGGTTGGCCGATCTGCTTCGCAGCCTTCCCTGGTGTGTTGAGTGGATCTTTCTCTTTTGGGGGGTCAGAGGTCTTCGTTCCTTCCTCCGGATTCTAAGTTTTTGGTGGGTTTGTGTCTTTTATTTCCACCTCCGGACTATGCTCCTTGGGAGGGTCAGTAGTCTCTTTTTCTGTTTCGGGATTCTCCTCCCGCTCAGGACTCTTCTTATTTTCTGGATTCTTCTCCTGCTCAGGACTCTTCTCCCGCTCGGGATTTTTCTCTGTTTCAGGATTCTTCTCCTGCTCAGGATTCTTCTCCTGCTCCCCTGCCTGACGTTTTTCGGGGTTAGAGTTTTGCCCCTCAGAACTTTCAGCCTCTTTTTCTTTATCCTTGGAAAGTCCCAAACCTCCCAGCACCGCGGGGAGACATCGTTTACTATGCTCCTGAAATTTTAAAACTGAGGTCCTGTCTTCGGGTGCTAGGGATCTGATTCGAAATTTCACCTCCGAATAGGACCTCGCCCCTCAGAAAACATCATCCGAGGGCGAACATTCATGTTCGAACCTCTTTAATCCACAATTTCCCAAATGAGTGCTTACGATCCCCTGAGGATCATGCTTCTTGTACTCAATAGAGACTAAGCTCAAGTCTTCTATGGCTGCAGCTTCAGCCTTAGCATGTCCGAAATCTAATAAGGAATAGGAATTAAGCCGAACAGGAAAAAATGGCCATACCTTTTTTGATGACGCTTTGATCTCTTTGCTTACTCCGCTGATTACTGTTTGTCGCGCAATCTTGCGACAGGCCAGCTTGTCGGGGATGAAAAGCGGCAGCGCCAGAGGAGGGACAGCTGCTCCGAAAACTCTGAAATAGGATAATTCTTCTTCAACGTACCAGTCTTCGATATGGCTCAAATTCGCAGCAATGCTATCAGAGATGCGGGGTGGCAAAAGACCAAAAATGGCGACGTGCAGGGGCACCATCACCCAGTTGAAAATCTCATAAAGAAACTTATTTGCGTTATTTTCCCACATCTTATTGTGGTACTCATGTACAGTCTTCTCATGGGTTTGACTCCAAGCCCAATTCATTAAAGGAAAAGGCATCATGGAGCATATTGCGTCCATGATATATGCAGACATAAAGAATCCGGATGGTTTTCCGGCTACTTTTTTCTCCCGGTACTCGGTGACCCTGTTGAACAAACTATCGGAGAGCATATTTTCCCAATTGAATGAGGAACCTTCTGCCACTCGAAAGATGAGAGGTACCCACTGGATGTAAAAATGCACAGTATCCTCCCATCCGAAAAGCTGACAAGTCATCATCGCCACGTACATATAGTTTGGCTCTAGCGAATAAATTGAATACATGCCCTTGTCATTCACTCTGAATGTCGTAGAACGCGAAACCCAATCCTTTATCAAGCTTGGCAAGGTTTTGTCAAATTCTTTGCACTCCTTCTTTTTGAAGTCCTCCAGGAATTATTTGCCATATGTGTATTCAGAAGTTGCTGGGAGCTTGTACATAGATTGGATATGCTCAGGCCTAAAAGTCTCGACCATGGCATGTCGGTCATTTACGATAGTTCTGGAGGGCAGGTCGATGTGATCTAATACCCATCGGATCATGTCATAGTATGGGAGAAACCGAGGTCTGGTTGATACCAGGTGCATTCCCGACTGAACAATTGTCTTGTACTTAGTATTCAGGTCGTCTTTTACAATATCATGGTCATCATCATTCGAGTCTGAACAGTTTACCAGCTCAGATTGCAAAACGTATGAAATAGATGACCAGGTGGGTACTGAGCCGCCAGTCCGTGGTGAAGTATCTAAGACGTTGTCTGGACCCTGCACTGCAACCTCGACACTTGCTTTCGCTGCTCTCCTTGGGGCCATGGCTGACGCTTGTTTTTTCGTTCTTCTGCAATAAACCTTTGTATACATGCGGAAATGAGTTCCCTCAGAGAAAAGTGGGCTCTGTGTGCTTATGAGAAATGTTAAAAATAGAATGGAACTCTCGCATATATTTGAAAATCCTCTTCGTTTAAAATAAGTCCGTCAAATCATAAATAAAACCAAATTCATTATATAAATCATATCTTATTTATTTGTAGATTTACCCTAAACCTTCATTAATGTCATCAATGTTTGACGGCTTGACAGGTATTTGGGTTATGGAGCAAGAAGCTACATCGTGAAGTGTGCAAACCTCGATGCGCGGGATGAATCCCACTTAAATTTTAAAAATCAAATCTTATGGACTTAAATCATTTCTTCGTCTTCCGCCGCATCGTGAATTTCCCTTTAACATTCTGACTTTACAACTCGCGAGACTGCGAGTGCCGATTTAGCTTAATTAATAATAACCGTGATTTGACGCATCCTTAATTATATAATTAACTTAATCGCTATATCGCGACTCGGGAATTCGAGGACAGATTTTTGGGAAAATGATATGCCGAGTCGCGATATCGTGATGTAGCGATAATTAAGGTTCGAATTAAGAGAAGGAAATATTAGATTAGGCGATTAATTAATCTTGCCATAATCATGTCGCAACTTATTGAATCGGGGTTTTGGACATTTTAACTTTATGAAAGAAAGGGCCGAGTGGCGATGTTCCGAGAACTAAAACTAACCATGACTAGTTTTTTACGCTTGATTCTTGACCAAGGTTATCGAAGAAGTTATCGGGCTCTCGGCTCTCGGGGTTGTAAAAACAAAAATTTAGGGTCGACGACTGCCGAGGCGCGAAACCCCGATGATGTGTAAACATAGTTAAAGGTTTTACACCAGTTAATGCTTTGGACGAAAATTAGACCCGAGTTCTCATTTTCGCGATTCGGGACTTGTGAATTCAAGAGATAAAGTGTCCGACTTGCAAGGCCCCGAAATAAAACAAAAAAGAAAACGTACTTACGCAAAATGAATCTTTTTTGAAAGTGAAAAAGCATTGCTATTAAGGCGACAAGATTTTCAGAGCTTCATAATTTCGTAAGGAAAAGAAAAACAACTTTAGATCTCAAGCATGAAAAGTTGAAAATTGCGCGAGGTGAAAAACAAGGGTGGCTCCAACACCTTGCACCATCCTTCCACCCTGAAATATAAATGGAGACTCAAACTGTCACTGAAATGGTTATTGATAATAAACCTTTCACTTTTTCTGCCATGGTCATCGTCACTGATGATCAACTTGTCACGGTCACTAATATTCAACCTATCACTGTCACCGTCACTGATGATCAACTTGTCAAAGTCACTAATATTCACCCTATCACTGTCACTTTCACTGGTACTGATACATCATCATCATAAATCCAGACTCAACCTATCATTGTACCTGTCACTGATATTGAAACATCATCATCACCAAAACCAGATCCACTCATATAAATCATACAACAAGACCATCACCAAGATGTGCATCAAACCATGTGCTAATATATGTGTGCCATAACATCCATGTGAGAAGCATGTTCCATATCCATAAACTATGTGCCAAGATATGTCTCAAACAAGTGCCAGAATATCCATGAATCATGTACCAAAGATGTGTCTCAATCATATTCCATATCACTCATGATATGCCTCAACCATTACCAAAATATGTACCTCAAACATACACCATATCATCCAAGATGTGCCTTAAAAATATGTCATAACATCCATGTTTCAAATATTCAAGATACTCTTCAAACCATGTGCCAAAATCATGCCTTAAGAATATATCAAAACCACCAAGATATGAACATCAAAATACATAGAAATCATACCTTATATTTTGTAACAACCTAGTACATCAAATCTAAGATCACCAACATATGTATCTAGCCACGTACCTTTCATCATGAGGAAACCCTAATTCATTAGAGATTCTTTGATCATCATAACTTTCTCAACCTTAGAATTAAGAGAAATGCTTATTCTTCAAAACTTTTTTTTACATATCTGCTACGTATAAACTGTCAACTCATGGATTTTTCCTCGGATCCGCTACTCATACACTGTCAACTCGCAATTTTTTTCCTCATATCCGCACTTTTCTCCACTGTGACCCATCGATAACCTCAAAAATATGCTCTTTTCTCCATTGTGACTCACGGATAACCTCATAAATCTCCTTGCTCTCCTCAACCTCCTTTCTCCTAGGTTAGATTTTCTTTGTTGATCTCACCAATCCTCCTAGCACAAGTGCAAACCCACTTATGTTAGTTCCATACCATAAACACACACTTGGATGAATAAACAAATGAGAGGTTATTGATGTGTATTTATGCTTTTCAAAATGCCTCCTTTATTTGACTTTAGGGAAGACCTGTAACTTTTTGTTTGCAACAAATGTTATCCTTTAATTAATTTTGGAGTTGACTTGTAATTTCTCAACCTTATATCCTGGCCTTCTTGACCATACTTCATGGTTTCATATTTAATAGGGAATAAATTTTCAATCGTGAGGAACCACGTGACGTACCACGTACCATTGGAAATGACATGATGAGGACTATCCATATATGATATTTTTGCATGTATTTACAATTTATTTCTTCCTTGTTTTCCTCAAACACTTGCGGGATTCATGACCACACTTGTAGACTTCTTCAAAGTGTCTTCCCATGAGGGCCATGCTTAAATATACGCCATAAATGAGCCACTTTGGATACTCCTTCAAATAAACTCATCACTTATTCCTTCAAATAAATCCATCACTTCTAGGAGCTTCTTGGAATTGCTTCTAGACTTCTTCTAGGGTTGACATCAATGAAAACCAACTTTCCAATAATATCCCCCTTTTTCATTGATGGAAACACTCATACTCCCCTTGTGATAATTGCTCCCTTGTCATTATGTTTCTCTTTTGATGTTTCTCTTCCCCTTTGAGATCAATGGAAAATGATAACTCCCCTTGACAATATACCTTCTAATTTGAACAATTTCTCTTTGTCTTCATGCGCTCTCCCTATATTCATGCTTATGATCTTTCTCTTTTGATTTTGTTCTTTCTCTTCCCTTTTGACATTAAGGGTAATTCCTTATGATGTTTTCTCTCCCCTTGTCTTCTTTTGCAAGATGTCATGTAGATCAATTCGGGGCTTCATGTATATGCTTTATTTCCTATGTTTTGGTGATCTTTTTCCAATGGTGCTTCTTATTAATGTATTATACTGATGTATATGAAAATCATTCAAGTTAAGGTTCCTTCATCACTTGAATTCAAGTCATCATGGATTTTCATCTTCACTAAACTGACATCAATGACATAATCGTCCAAAAATCTTCTCTTGATAGTATAACTCTTCCTGATGGTTTCTCTCTGTCTTGTTGTGCCTTTCATTACTTTCCTTCCTATGACTACATGGCTTCATCTGTCAATACACTTTACTTCTTATTCAAATTGTTACGAAAATATTTCTTTGTGGACAGGTGAACTTTCCCTTGGATTACAGACCCCTATACCAAGAAAAAAACACTACAAATGGACACTAACATCCCTTTGAATTATGTTCGATCAATCAAAAAGAGAGAAGGAGAAAGAGTGTGATGCACCTTGTTTTGAAGTTTGTCCTCGTTGCTTCCAATCCAAGATTGATCTCCAAACTCCTTAGTGTAACTTGATACCTGCAATAGGTAGCAAAGAGAAACAAATAAATCCTACTCTACAATATTAGATCAAACAAAATCATCTACAAAGATCGAAGCAACAGTAAACAAGCACATGCAAGAATACACAAGCTTGAAGGAAACAAGCCAAGTATATTCAAATGAGAACTCAAAGAGATTACTTACAGACCACGATTGATGCATTTTCAACATCCTCCTCAATCTCTCCTCATCCAGTCCTTCCATGATGCTACCAAGATCTTAAGTTTGATATCTGAAAGCTTCCTCCATTTCACCTTGGAAAGTCCTCAGTATATAGTCTTGAGAGGCATAAAAACCATGAGAAAATGAGGGGTATGGTTGAGTATATGTCTCCTTGAGGCTTGGATCGGATCCTAAAGTGAGTCCCAAGCATGAGGGTCAAACACAACTAAGTCAATCTCAAAGACTTGGCCCATATATTAAGGTGGGGGAGATCCCTCATTTCTCTCAACAACATCAGCGCCCCCCCCCCCCCCCCCCCCCCCCCCCCTAGTTAGAGACAGAGAGTTGATCCTAGATCAATGCTCCCCTATAGTGGTAGAGGGGGTGTTATGTGTGCACCCAAAGTATGGATAGGGGGGCGCTGGTCTTCATAAATGCTCAATCAGGGTCAAAATTCCCAAGGAAAAAGTATGTTTTGACCCAAAAAATGATGGGTTTCCTCCTCCCATATGACTTAGGGGTCATGAACAACTATTTTAATGGTTACAAGGGGTGGTGACACCTCACAAAGTGAATGTGACACTTGAGAATATGCATACGACACTTGTGACAGTGAATGCGACACTTACCGAGGTGCATATGTCACTTTGTGACACTTGCAACACTTAGGATGAGAAACGAAAATGTGGTATTTTGATGTGTAACAGATGCCCCCTAAAGTGTGAGGTTAGAAGAGAAACAGATGGCCGAAACTCTTTACAAATTATTCAAAGCAAGGGTGATGGAGTGGGAGAATCTGGCAAAAGCTACAAACAATCATCAAACAATATTAATATATGTTTCATTTCTGAGGCAGACATCCCTATGCTCATAATATGAGATGACTCAAAGCATGGCCGCCAACCAATACACTACAGATCCATGAAAACATTGACTAAGGATATGGCCACCAGAGATACAATGTGGATCAATACCTCCATGGCATGAATTTATTGCAGCCACGAAAAATACATAGTGGAGCTATGAGATGACAAAACATAGCCACAGATCAATACAAAGTGGATCTATGTGACAATATATATATTAGTATGATCAAATTATCTCCTTTGCAGCCTAGGAAAATCAGATAATAGAGTGAACGCTCAACCCAAGGTCTTCATCCCAATCTTGATGTGGTACGAATCTATCCATGTGAATAAATGATTTGATGTTGAAGATGGTAGAAACCACTTGATTAACAATCATTAAGGTAAATCCTTAACAAGTGCGAGGTAAATCACCAATGATGTCAATGACTCCCAAAGTACCCTTGTAAATTCCATCGAATGTGAATAAATGAGCCGAGGTCGAACATTCGTGGAATCATCTGATCAGAGGTCAATGATGAAAACTTGTTGTCAGAAGTGAGGAGGCATGCCTATGAGGCATGCAGGTCCCAAGGTACTAACTGATTTCTAATTATAATTCTCGGATGATTTGTTGAATTCGACAGAAAAAAACTCATCGAAAGAGGGCCTTGTTGTATCCCCCATCATCGACACAAAACTAACACAAGAAAGTGATGTAATATGGTGAATCGAATGAGTATGGACTGACAGATGAAATGGAAATTGGCAATTCTGCAGATGGATGGTTTGAAGTGAAACTTCCCTTGAACATGATGAGTCGCGATAACTACGTTGGCAGTATTTATGCGACAAGCACGGAGAATATAATTTGATGGTAATAAGAGCACTCTTCAACTGGATGAAAAAGTATGGTGAAACATGGAATTGGTATGAATCAGAGACAAGCATATTACCCAACAATAAGATGAGATGCAAACAGGTGTCATGTTCAAGGGAAAAAATAGCTGCCATAAAAGATTCCCAAAAACTTGACCCACTTCTTTCAATTTTTTCTCCCACCCAAATAGATGAGTACCCATTTATTTTTTAACGATCTTGAGGATAAAAAATGATCAGTATAGCTCATCCTTCGGATGATTCCCTTGGCATATGTTTAACGAACTTGAGGAAGGAGGGGTTCGTTCCCATATGGGTCCTGGAGATTGGATTCACATAGGTCCTTCAATGCATAGTTTTACTAGCCCAAAGAAGGTAAACTCGGTGGTTTTTCATATTTAGAGAGTTAGAAAAGAACTTAAAGGTGACTCATGGATGACTTTTTCGTAAATTTAGTCTCCCAAGCCCTAAAAAAAGTGTAAAACAATACAGGGGAGAAATATTATAATCATACTTGATTAGAGTGTTCATGTTTCATAATTAGTCTCGTGAGGCCGAAAAGAGATAAACTACCACTCTAAAGACACCCTTTCAAACCTTTTAATGAGTGTGAAAGGAAGCAATATCACTCAACAATCTTTTCATGTTTAGAGAGTTTGAAAAAATATTAACGGAAATTTCATGGGGTTCCTTTTTTGTCTAACCTTTATGAGTCCTAAAAAGTGATAAAAGTATACTCGGTCACATTCTCATGTATTTACGAGCATGAGAAATAAAAAAGACTAAGATCAGAATTGGTTTCATTTTTACACAAGATTGAAACAAAATGAAACTATGCTTGTAATTTCCCAATGTAATTTTCAAAGGTTTTGAGGGATACCCATGGGTGGTTGGTACTCTACCCCCAGCTTGAGAAGCTAGTGGCTTAACTCTAGAATGATAATCAAAGGTTGGAGACATGGCCCCCCAAACTTCATTTCATTCATCGGCGCTTATATTGTCACTAATTTATGTACCAGGTGGAGGAAAAAGGTCAACTGACAAAGGAAGATGAAAGGAAGGTTCAATTACGAGACCTAGTTAAAGACTCGACTCAACGGGAGAGGTGATTGTTTCATTTTTTAACGATCTTGACACATGAAAAGAACTATGCTCATAGCTCTAGGTTCAATCCCCATATTTCTGTTTAATTTTTTAACTAGCTTTCTATAGAGAGGAAAACTATGCTTGTAGCTTCTCTTTCATTTTTAACGAGCTTTCTATAGAGAAGCAGAACTATTCTTGTGACCTCTGTTTCATTTTTTAATGAGCTTGCCACAAAGAAGCAAAAATATGCTCATAACTTTTGTTTCATTTTTTAACGAGCTTGCCACAGATAATAAAAACTATGCTCGTAGCTTCTCCTTGATCATGGCTTCCAAGAGGACAATGATTTGGAAGGGATACATGTCAAGGGACAAACGTTAGCCATGGCTTCCAGGAGATCTTCGTTATATGGAAGAAAAATGCTCTGAAAGGAATACATGTCGACGACCTCGATAAGGGTAGGGAGATCTTGCTCTAATATCCCTAATGGAGATATGACCATGACAACTACCAAATCTAAGTCAGAATAAGGGAGAGATTCCCTCATTTTTCAGAGTTGAAGGCATGGGACATGTTGTTACATAATTGACCTCCAGCGGGGCGGACATATCTGGCATGTATGGATCGTTCAGGGAAGACAGATGGTTGACCATCAGATGAGGGTAAATGAATGAAAGTTGTTCGATCGTTATTATGTTTTCATTGTGAGGGAAACATATCACTAGAAAGAGAGTGGACAAAAAATCTCTAATAACATAGACATAGTCTCGCCCAAGGAGACGATTAAAATCCAAGAGATTGTGAACTACCATTACATCGACGTAGACCATTTTTTATCCCAAGGTAACTGGAAACTGAGGAAGTGTTACAAAAATATTCCCTTGTGGACAGGTGAACTTTCCCTTGGATTATAGACCCCTCTACCAAGACAAAAAATTACATTTGGACACTACCATTCCTACAGATTGATTTTGTCCATCGAAAAAGAGAGAAGGAGGGGAAGTATGATGTAACTCATTTACGATTTTTTTCCAAGCTGCTCCAATCCATGATATTCAATCAGTACCTGCAATGGACAACAAGAAACAAACGACTATCTCCTACTCTAATGGATTAGACAAAATCAATTTATCTATGAATATTAAGATAACCATAGACAAGCACATGTAAACACATACTTGAAGGAAATAGGCCAAGTATATTAATGATAACTTCAAAAGGAAACTTACAATATTCAGATGATGTTGCAACAACCTCTCTAAGTCCTCTTTGTATAACCCTTGCATGAAAGTTCCACAATCAAAATAATAATGCTTTGTTGATTTCTCCCCCTTTTCACCATGGAAATTCCTCCATTTATAGGCTTTGAGATGCTCAACCACCTTGAGTGTATTTGGAATTAGTTGAGGATATGGCTCCAATAGTTGCGATATCTTCCTTAGATGCAGCCCTGGAGTCAGATTTGAGCCAAAATAACCCAATCCCTCCATAGTTTTCTTTAAAGGAAAGTGATATTTCCTCCAAGATTCCCTCAACCAACTCAGTGCTCCCTTAAAGTGGACAACAAGGCATTGCAACGCTCCCCCTGATATGCACAAGGAGTGTTAGCGCTCCCTATGTATGAGAAATGGAGTGTTGATCTTCCAAAACCTCACCAAGATGAGTAATTCCCTAGGTAAGACTTTTATTTCGACTATCAGATGATAATGCTTCTTATTATAACATGTTTTATGGGGTGTAGCAAGTGTTTTTATGATGGCGTTCGATATGAGACACTTAGGAAAAGTGAATGCGACACTTACGACAATAAAAGTGCAATACTTGTGACACTTGCAACAATGTAAGTGTAACACTTACGACACTTGTGACAATGAAAGTGTGACACTGTCAAAGTGAGGAATTTTGATGTGTAACAGATTGCCCCCCAAAGTGTGAAGTCATAAGAGGAATGTTGATGGCCGAAACACTTTGTAAATTCTTCAAAGCAAGGGTATGGAGTTGGAGAACCTGGTAGAAGTTGCAGACAGCCATCAAACAATTCTAATATGTGTTCCATCCCCGAGGTAGGAATACCTATGCTTGGAATAAAAAGTACTCAAATAACGATCACCAAAAAATACATTGTAGATCCATGATGATATTGATTAAGGAGATGGCCACCAAATATACAATGTGGATCCATATCTTTATGACCTGACTTGATCGTAACCATGAAAGAATACATGGTGGAGTTACAATATGATAAGAACATAGCTAGAGACCAATACAAAGTGGATCTATGCTCAAAAATGTATATCAGCCAAATAATCTCCATCGCAACCTGGGAAAAGTGTAAATGAAGATGAATACTCAACCCAGGTTCTTCATCCCGATCCTATAACAGTATGATTTTTTCCATGTGAATAGATGATTTGATTTCAAACATGACATAAACCACTTGATTACCGTTCATTGAGGTATATCGTTAACAAGCGTGAGAGAAATCACCATTGATGTCGATGACTCTCAAGGTACTTTTAAAGTACAATCCATCGAATGTGAATAATGAGCTAAAGTCGAACATTCGTGGAATCAATCAATAAGGGGTCATTGATGTATACCCAATGTCAAATGCAAGGAGGCCTTCCATTGAAACATGCAGGTCCCAAGGTACTGATGTGTTCTTAAGTCTATTTCCTGGATGATTTGTTGAAGTCGAAAGAAAAGGACTCGTCAAAGGAGGGAATTGACGTATCCCCCATCAATTGACACGAAACTTGTCATAGGAAAGTGATAAGATGCAGTAGATAAAATGGACTGACATGGGTATGGGAACATGTAATATTGTATATTGCTGAATTTTTAGGTGAGGACTTCCCTTGAACATTGACGCACGACATAAGACTTGGTAGCATAGAATCGGAGTGGCCCAAAACATAATGCAACAAGTGTTGGGGCATTCTTTGGATGGGCCAAAGGAGTAGAAAGAATCATAGGATTGGTTCAGTGAATAAGCTAATGGACTATCCAATTGTATGGTGAGGTGAAAACAAGTGTCGTGTTCAAGGGTGACCATAAGAGTTGCTTTAAAATATCTCAAGAAACTCAACCTACTTCCTTCAATTTTCCCCCATCCAGATAGATGAGTACCTCTTTTTTCGTTTAACAAAATTGAGGGTAACACATGCTCAATATAACTCACCTTTGGTAAGTTCCTCTTCGTATATTTAACGAACTAGAATAAGTAATGGTTTTTCCCCAGACAGGACCTTCAATGTGTAATTTTGTGAGTCCAGAGAAGGAAAACTCGGTTGTTTTGCATGTTTAGGGAGTTTGAAAATAACTTAAAGAAAACTCCAAGGTTTCCCTTTTTCGTAAGTTTGGTCTCCGAGGTCTGAAAAAATTATAAAATAATACGACGGAGAACTCTTCTAGACGAGATTGACTAAAGCGTTCATTTTTCGTAGTTAGTGCGTTGGGACCGAAAAAGGAGAAATCTACCGCCCAAAAGATGACTTCATATTTTAATGAGCTCAAAGTATGACGAAGTTTGCTTAATATAGTCATAAGGTCATCAAAAAGTTTTTGCTCCTGTATATTCTTGTGTAAACAAGTCATTCTGGGAAAAAAATGTCAACAATTCCTTAAAAATCGATGATAATTAGGAAAAAACACAAAAATAAACATGATTAATATGAAAAAAGGGTTCAAAAGACTTTATTTAGAAATAGTAAAATGTCAATTAGGGAAAAAACAAGTCATTTTCACCCTTCATTTTAAAATTTTCCCTTTCTCCTTGATTTTTCCCTATTTGAGAGTGATTCTTCTATCATCGATTATGGGAACTATGGGTGACCACTTACAGTTTTATCAGGACTAGGTTAGTAGTTTGATCCCTCTCATTCATTTACATGCTTTCTTTTCCATTTTCAACCTTTATTTCATGAGTTTTGGCTCTTTAGAAAGAGCTAGAGCGTCAAACAGGATCGATGCTCTCTTAAGAAATCAAGGGGGGAACTGATCAAGATATCAGTGCCCTGGTATGCCTTCTAGGGGAGCGCTAACACTCTTGTTTTTCTTTCCAGGGAGCGTTGGGCACAATTTTTTTTTTTTTTAGTTTTTTAGCTGTGAGAAAGAAATTTTCTTTTGTGAAAACTTGGATAATGTGAATTTTTTGTGAATTTGTAGGTTTTCATCGGCAAATATGATTGAACGGAAGGAAATATAACATGAATTCAATGATATGGTCACCTTAAAAGACCCTCAAGTGAGGGAAGCTCTACAAAACTGCAGTTTGTTGAAATACTTCTAGCTACAAAACATGAGAAAATAAGTCATTTTGCTCGAGTATTTGATTGGGCTATGGGACAACAATGAGAAAGAATTTTGGAAAGGATATCATATGCTTGAGATAGATATTGAAGGCGTGTATATCCTAATGGGGCTCTCTAAGAGGGGAGAACCCATCATTTTTTCTGGACACCGGTCTACTCCATTTCCAACATATGCATATGTTGTTCAATACTGTGTGTCGGGATCAAGCTTAGTAGGGGGAATAATCTTCATCAAAGATGTGATGGACCTACCTCTTCGATCCATTCTCTTTGCTATGACTAAACTGGTGGGAAGCACCAGTTCCCATCTTTCTTCTAAATATCAGATAGTGTATTTTCTTCAGTGCTTGGATCCCAAGATCTTTAACTGGTGTGTGGGGTTCTTGAGAAATATCAAAGAGAAAATCTCTAAGTGTAGAATGGGAAAGCATAAGAAATTTGGATATCGATCTTTCTTGGTTTCATTATTTTTGGAGTGAGCACCACAGATGCAACCACATATTACATTGATAGCACACACTTCATCCAAGCCTCGGATGGAGACGTGGACGAGTCTCTCACCTCGGCTGGTTAATGAGCCCTCAGCCTTCCATTTTACCATTGACTTCTTCGCATGGTGGAAAAGGAAGCTCGTGGTGATAAAGTATTTCCCTTATGTTGGAGTTAATTTTAGGGGTAGTGTGAATTTGGTGCTCCCCAAAGAGGAACAGTGGGATGCATCAAGTAAAATATAAAAGATCATGACCTTACAACAATGTTTTTTTGTTTTTATATGTATATATGTATTTTTTTGTTGTACTAAGAGGGATCTAAATAAAAAAATTTCATCATGCAAATAGAGGTATGTCACATCCAGAGGGGATGACAACATTAGGACATCGTGGTAATGTTCAGGAAACAACAGAGGCTGGTGTCAAAGTAGGCAGAGTTTGTGAGGTGGAGAGGAACCTTTGTGGATTGGTCATGGGTGTTTCTTATATGAGGATACATGATGTACCTTTGCACCTATAGAGGCACATAGTCGGGGTGTCGAAAGGCCTCATTCATCTGCTATGATGAGTGTCCAAAGTGGTTGTGTGCCATGTTAAGCACAATGTAGTGCCAGAAGACGGGTAGTGTCTCCTGACACAGTAGTCTTTTATGATGATTTCATGGGAATAATGGCCCACATTTTTTCCCTTTTATGTAATTTTTGGATGATGTATTTTGACACACTTTTGCTACTTTATATATAGACACATATATGTGAGGTTTTCCATGGCTACTGTTGGTGCAATTATTTGCATAATATATTACCAAACATAAATTATCAACCGGGATTCGTAATCAATAGAGTTGATGCACTATATGTGTCGATAACAGATATATTCCTATGTCTGATGAGTATAGCTCAATCAAGAAAACCATCTAAAACCAATACTATGTTTTCACACTTCAAAGATAACACTCTTCACACAATTCATAAATTAGAAAGCAAAACTCATAAACAAGCATATGATCTAAATTTCTTACTTAGGTGATGGACCTCTTCATTGATGGCTCATGAAAGGAAAATATTAACTTTGATTCTATCTCCTAGAGAAACTAAACTAACAGCAATTAACACTTTGTTTTGCAATCCTTAATCTATGTTTTACACACTATGCAAAAATTAAACAAAATTCAAATAAAAGACTCTAGCTAACATGCACTCCAAAGGCTCTCTTACAGAAAACAAGATCGTCCATTTACTAGCTCATGAAGGTGAAATATGGATTTTGATCTTACTCCTATAGTCACTCACTTCAATATCAACTTGCAAGATTTCTAGTTCTGCACACTTTTCAAATCAGAAAAGGAAATTCAATGCAACCTGACAATTCTGAAAAGTTACATTATTTCTACACAGGAAACAGAGGTTTTAAATAAGATGCTCCATTTGTTGGCTCATGTAATGCGAAGGATGGACTCTCAAACTATTCCTGTACTGCGACACTTTACAAGATAAAAGTTGAGATTAAAAGGACACAATTCAGAAATAAATAATCACACACAGAAATAACAGTTAATCAATCATGAATCATTGCACTCCTACTGTACATAAAACTCTTACTCAATCAAATTCATCACACATATATATTGCATTTCATCAAAGGTATCACTGAAATATAACAGGACTGAATTTTAAATGCTATGATTAAGTACAGAATTACTATGTTCACACACACACACACACACAAAAAAAAAAAAATCCAGAATTATAATTACAAACAAAATACAATGAATCTTACCTTGATTGGGTCGGTGGGCCATTGTCGTACCAACAAGGAATCTTAATAAAGACTTACATAGAATAATACTTGAACATACACGTGAAATCCATGAATTTCAACTTATATCATTACATGAGAAGTAGGTGTACAATCAACAATCTTAAAAAATCAAACCTACATGATAAAAATTCCTCCTTCTTCAAGAACCGATCTTACAACATAATAATTCCTCATCTATCAGTAATCCTTCCTTCATATTTATACAAGGAAATTCAATGGGGGTGTATCATAACAAATCCCCCAACTCAGAATTCGTTCAAACTGTTTATGCACAAAATATGGGTTTTTCACCAGATATTACAAATTTGGGTTAAAGATCCTTAGATATCTCTCTGCCATTGTGAATTTTGAGAAACTATTTATGGGTTTTGTATATGGATATATGTAATAAAAACCCATTGTATGGTTTTGTAAGATATTCTTCCATATGCACGAAAATCAAGGTGTAATATGGCAGTTTAGAAATATTTGACGATTTTAGGCTGAATCGTTCCCCCTGAGATGGAGGTCCACACGTGCGAGTTGGGTGAATTATGACATATGATTCCACATGAAAACATTGTTATGGACAAAACCCATGTACCCAAATTTTGATATTTAACGTTATCAACCCAGAAATCGAGGTGAAAATCTAGTACCAAAATGTTGGTACCGGAATCCTATAGATAGGGTTTTAGTATCGGATTAGCACAATTGTAGCCCTGAGTACCGGATTAGCACAGGCCTACTCCTTTGGTACCGGATGATCACAGAGGCAACCATCAGTACCAGATGAATGTTGCTTAAGATCAAATGATTAGAATCATGCAAAATCAACCATTTTAATCGAATTAACTCAAGAAAATTAAATAAAACATGCCCTAATCATAAGTTACCTCTTATGCACATGAACAAGGTCATCAAGTGTATTTATGGAGGAAACAATCAATTAGATACACATAGCATAGGTATAATAGGCTCAGATAAAGGGTAATATAGGGCATTAGAAGTGTCAAAACTAAGACTCAACATTCCCCCATGCTTAAGTCATTGCATGTCCTCATGCACCAATGATCTTCAAAATTTCACAATTGATGATACTCTTCACTCGATCAAGCATTCCCTGAAGTTTCATCCTTCTTCAGCTCCTAAGGTCCTATTAAACAATATAAACTTCCTGGCTTATGCTTCACATTCTTACTCATGGAAAAGTAGTTATGGTGACAAAGTGAAGTCATGAGTAATAGATTAGATCTGTTAGTGATTTGACGTTAAGTCATATCCAATCTGTTTTCAATCAAAGTTAGGAGAAAGGGTTGGTTGTAACTCTAATATGATTATATGATAGTGGCCAAGAGTTTTGATAATGACTTTGACTAATAGGCCCCCCTGGCTAAATTACCTTTAAAACAAAAGTGATGTAAGCATAGTTTAGATCTCATTTGAAGAGAGGAACACATAAAAGAATACATCCCAAGATGATTAACTCGTTTCTTATCCAAGTTTTTAGAGATGAAGCTCTTCTTGCTTAGGTAAGGTGAATTACACATACTGAGGGTCTCACTTCTCATGCAAACCTATGTTTTTAAAGATAGAACTCTAAAGTGGATACTTGAAGGTTCTTAAGAACATCATCCAAGAGATATAAAGGTCATCTCCTAGCCTCGATTCGATAATGATTGCTTCAGAATGAGACCCAAGGGTTGTTGTTTAGTTTTAGGTCTGCCACTTTATGTTTTTCAACTCCCTTTACCCGGCATAGCCCCGCTGCCAGCAGGCTTGTTCAGTACCCCAACGGGTTTACCTTAGTACCATACAAGCATGGCCCCACTGCCAGCAGGCCTGTTCAGTACCCCGGCAGGTTTACTTGTACTTCCTAATACTTTCTTTTTATTATATTACTCAAAATATTTAGAATAATGTATATTGTTCATTGACAGTTTTAGAGTATAAGGAAGGTGGGTGGTACGAGAGTGTTTTAGAGTTATTAGGCACATAATTAATTGTTTGCAATTATCCAAAGGGTGACATTATCCACATTCAACTTAAATCTCAACTATTCAATGTATAATGGAACATCTCGGATAATGACTAAGAAGTCCCTCTATTTAATCCTATTAGGGTTCTTATGAAAGTTCATTGCGGTTTTGCAAGGGAAGTCCACCACATGAGGTTTTCATCAATACCTCCCAATAAAAACTTGTAAAGATAAACTTGGATAAAAACTTGTTTGATTCAACTAGGTTAGTATTTGACATAATGGTGTTACCACTTTTCAATGGATATTTCAATTAGCAATCACTTCTTTAAAATGATGAGGTAATAAGACAAGTGCACCCATTATCATATAGAGATAAATGTGAAAATATATTCTTAAAGGAGAGAAAAGATGATTCATTCAGGGTTGAGTGTAGAAATGTAGGAGGAAGATGTACATGAGAGTAAAAACAATTCAACACAAGACTTAAATGATCCTTGATAGAAATAACATGAAGAGATTATCACATACCTCTAATTACCTGAAGTGAAAACGATGTTAAGCACAAGTGAAAACGATGTTAAGCACAAGTGAAAACGATGTTAAGCACAAGACACAGATCATATCACCTTGGCATCGGTACCAGATTGGTAACTAGTATCAGAACATGTTTCTGCAGTACCATAATAGATAGTATCAGAATAGGACAGTAACAGAACATAGCAGTACTGGAACAGAGTAGAGGGCATAAACATAGTGACATGATGAATGATTTCTATACGAGGAGATGTATACGAGGGCTTGCAGAAATTCATGGTAGGGAGCATGCAATAATTGAGAGTAACCATATGTTTACTGCATAATTAGTCTAATTCCTTAGTAAAACGAAAAAATGTTGAGTTTATACGTCCTATTGCTTGAAGCATTTAAATCGAGCAGCAAAACTTGAATA
>ML800939.1:77068-89073 GCA_009831015.1 Picea engelmannii | reverse complement strand
TGAATTGATCATCCTTGTGAAATAGTGGTCTTAAAATAGATAGGTAATGATAAAGCACAAATGCATCATTTTAACAACTTAAGGAAAAAGAAGAATTTTGAAGAAATAGGCCATGAAGCACTCCCTTAAGTGTTATCTTTCGTTAACAAGGATGCCTTCTCCGCTTTTGAAACCCTTCCAGTATTATGTGTGCATTCGGAGGATAAAGAGATTCCCTTCTCATAAGATTCCAAACAAAATCATCATAACTTTTAAAAATAAATCTACTATAGGAACAAAAGATATTAAGTTGATTGCTTTATTAGCTTTTGACATTCCAATTTATGAAAAGTATGAAAGATAGGTTGCATTGCAACATTTATTTATTTATTTACTATCCTACTCTAATTGAACAAAAGAAAATGTGCTTCAAGTATAGGAATACTTCCAATGAAGCCATGTGCGTAACAGGGTTAGAAATATATCCATACTTGGGTTTAAAAGATAAATTTGAATGCATATCAGAGTATGAAGGACCAGCTGCTTTGATGATGAGATCAAGAAATAATGAAAAATAAGAGACTTGTGTGACCTAATAACTAATTGAAACCATATTTCAATAGGATCGCTATATTCTTGTTTCTCTTCTTTGTTTA
The DNA here is from genome assembly GCA_009831015.1 of Picea engelmannii. Taxonomy (NCBI): domain Eukaryota; kingdom Viridiplantae; phylum Streptophyta; class Pinopsida; order Pinales; family Pinaceae; genus Picea; species Picea engelmannii. Next base: position 88,438 of record ML800939.1, on the reverse strand, counting down.
GGTCACACTGAATGTCTTCTTCTACCATGCTCTGCAGATTATCCTCTTCAAGATGATTGGTCTTTGGAGTACATACAAGATTTGCTAAGAGGCATGCTGAGAACTCCCCAATATCAGGTTCCAATGGTTGCTCTCTATTGAATTCTACCCATGATTATTTATTCTCCTCAACAAATTGACAAGAGGAATCCGACAAGACTTCTAAATCTTCCTGTGGAGAGACAACTAAATTCTTGATTGTTGTCAAGATATGCTCTTCCTGAGAGGTGGATATCCCAGCTGCTGCTAGAATGCAAGAAAGTTCTTGGAGGAACATTCTTCAAGCTCTTGATCATCCTTGGATTGCTCTAGCTAGTTGATGATCCCTGTCTTGCAACACAACTTAGTACTCGGGGGTTCTTACAACACCCCAAAAATGATTTATCATCAAAGGTTTGAATATTAAAACTAATAAATTAAAACTATTTGCAAAAATAAAACACACCAAACTTGAACTCCTTGCGTTACTGGGATCCTGATGTCACCAAGTTATCGGTTTGCACAAGCTAGCTCATCATAAATAAAACTAAATTTTCATAAAAAAAAACACACTTGCATCAAAAGTAGAGAGGACAACCTAACTTTGGAGCAACCCCACCAAAGTGGATGCATGGGCTCTTCCCGCGCATTTTACTGTATTCTCTTCACCCTTAGGTCATCCAAAACACCAATCCAAAACCATTAAAGAAATATGATTCAAATACTACCTATTACCGTTTACAACTCCCCGACAACGACGCCAAAATGTTGGTGCAATTATTTGCATAATATATTACCAAACATAAATTATCAACCAGGATTCGTAATTAGTAGAATTGATGCACTATATGTGCCAATAACAGATAGATTCCTATGTCTGATTAGTATAGCTCAATCAAGAAAACCATCTAAAACCAATACTCTGTTTTCACACTTCAAAATAACACTCTTCACACAATTCATAAATTAGAAAGAAAAACTCATAAACAAGCATATGATCTAAAGTTCTTGCTTAGGTGATGGACCTATTCATTGATGGCTCATGAATGGAAAATATGAACTTTGATTCTATCTCCTAGAGCAACTAAACTAACAAAAATTAACACTCTGTTTTGCAATCCTTAATCTATGTTTTACACACTGTGCAAAAATTAAAGATCAAAATTCAAATAAAAGACTCTAGCTAACATGCACTCCAAAGGCTCTCTTACAGGAAACAAGATCATCCATTTACTAGCTCATGAAGGTGAAATATGGATTATGATCTTACTCTTGTAGTCACTCACTTCAATATCAACTTGCAAGTTGCCTAGTTCTACACACTTTTCAAATCAGAAAAGGAAATTCAATGCAACCTGACAATTCTGAAAAGTTACATTATTTCTACACAGGAAACAGAGGTTTTAAATGAGCTACTCCATTTGTTGGCTCATGTAATTCGAAGGATGGACTCTCAAACTGTTCCTGTACTGTCACACTTTGCAAGATAAAAGTTGAGATTAAAAGGACACAATTCAGAAATAAATGATCACACATAGAAATAACAGTTAATCAATCATGAATCATTGCACTCCTACTGTACATAAAACTCTTACTCAATCAAATTCATCACACATATATATTGTATGTCATCAAAGGTATCACTGAAATATAACAGGACTGAATTTTAAATGCTATGATTAAGTACATAATTACTATGTTCACACACACACACACACACACACAAAAAAAAAAAAAAAAAAATCCAGAATTTTAATTACAAACAAAATACAATGAAGCTTACCTTGATTGGGTCAGTGGGCCCTTGTCGTACCAACAAGGAAGCTTAATAAATACTTACAGAGAAGAATACTTGAACATACACGTGAAATCCATGAATTGCAACTTATATCATTACTTGAGAAGTAGGTGTACAATCAACAATCTTAAAAAATCAATCCTACATGATAACAATTCCTCCTTCTTCAAGAACCGATCTTACAACATAATAATTCCTCCTCTCTCAGTAATCCTTCCATCATATTTATACAAGGAAATTCAATGGGGGTGGATCAGAACAAATCCCCCAACTCATAACTCGTTCAAACTGTTTATGCACTAAATCTGGGTTTTTCACCAGATATTACAAATTTGGGTTAAAGATCCTTCGATATCTCTCTGTCCATTGTGAATTTTACGAAACGATTTATGGGTTTTGTAGCTGGATATATTTAATAAAAAATTGTTGTATGGTGTTGTAAGATATTCTTCCATCTGCACGAAAATCAAGGTGGAATATGGCAGTTTAGAAATATTTGACGATTTTAGGTTGAATCGTTCCCCCTGAGCTGGAGGTCCACACGTGCGAGATGGGTGAATTATGACACACATGTCCACATGGAAACATTGTTATGGACAAAACCCATGTACCCAAATGTTGATATTTATCGTTATCAGCTAGGAAATCGAGGTGAAAATCCAATACCGGAATGTTAGTACCGGAATCCTGTAGATAGGGTTTTAGTACCGGATTAGCACAGTTGTAGCCATGAGTACCGGATTAGAAAAAGCCTACTCCTTTGGTACCAGATGAGCACATAGGCGACGATTAGTACCGGTTGAATGCTTCTTAAGATCAAATGATTAGAATCATGCAAAATCAACCATTTTAATCGAATTAACTCAAGAAAATTAAATAAAACATGCCTTAATCATAAGTTACCTCTTATGCACATGAACAAGGTCATCAAGTGTATTTATGGAGGAAACGGTCAATTAGATACACATATCATGGGTATAATAAGCTCAGATAAAGGGTAGTATAGGGCATTAGAAGTGTCAAAACTGAGACTCGACAACTACTTATGTTTTTTAAATGGTGCGATGTTTTTATTTACATGCTTTGTGTTTTGAACACTTGCCTATGTGTAATGTACCAATCCAACATATAATTTTCTAATGAGTCTGTAATCGTATTAATCTCTCTCGATATATTTCTATGTTCTAAAAATTCAAAAGATCTTTCGAGACAACAAACCCTTAGATGGAGACGTAGAAAAACTAGATTATGAACAATGTGTTCACGGTTAAGTTGACGGACCATGAGTTGAGAATCAAGGTTGATAATAAATTGAGATATACCTAAAGAAGAATATTAGGTTAAAAGTCCAATTAAGGCATGATATTCTTGCAACGTTATCGGCTGCAGATTCGAGGAAAATTCCTCCTGAACTCACTAACTTGTCATAGTGGTAGATGACCCAAGCTGCAGAAGTGATGTTCTGGGTATGTCGACTAGCGCCATCCGCAAATCCAAAATAGATAGGAAAGGATGATGACATTTTCACATTCAAGCGCAAATCAAAGTATAAGCAACTTTAAAGAATAGGGAAAAACTCATGCACACAAAAGTAAAGACACACCAAACCAAAAATATATAGAACAATAATGTACAAATCACATATGAGAGATATTCTATGCATATTAATTCTTTAGGTAAATCCCATTTCGAGGTTCACCGAGAGATAATCCATATTAATCCATTAATTTGTAGGAGCCTCTTTGTAGCACACGCTTCATCATGTATGGCCCATGCCACATAGGTTCTAACTTACCTGTACCAAGTTTGTCATGATCTTGGTCATAGACCATGATGAATTCTCCTTCTCCGAAAGCGCAAGGTTGAACAGACTTATCGTATTGAGTCTTGATGTGTTTTTTATATGTCTCGTTAATGAGAGCAACATCATGACGGGTTTCATCCAAATTCGTTAGATATAAAAATCATTCTTCTTCGGTAGAAGTATGGGTAGGAGTTCTATGGTTAATTTCAAGGATGGAATGTCACATTCAATCTGCAATACAACTTCCAACCCATATACCAACTTTAAGGGTGTAAATCTAGTGGTGGTTATAACTAAAGTCCGATAAGCCCAGAGTGTGGAGAAGAGATGAAAATTCCAAGAGGTTTCATTCACCCCCACCATGCATTCAAGCATGGTCTTCAGGACTTTGTTGATGGCTTCAACTTTTCCATTGGCCTAAGGATAGTAAGGGGATGAATTTTCATGATGAAAACCCAACTTGGTGTACAATTCACCCATCATCTAGTTTTGGAAATGGGATCCATTATCGGTTACAATCGCTTGTGGGACTCCGAAGAGAGAAATGATATGATTTAAAATGAAGAGTGTGGCATTTCATCCATCATTAATAAATGTAGGCACAACCTCAAAACTTTTGGTGAAATAATCGACTGCGATGATAATATAACCATGCCCTCCAGCTAAGGTAGGATTACATTGCATGAAATCAATACCCCATTTTTCAAAGGGGTTGATGGAGAAAATTGGATGGAGTGGAGCTGGGTGGGTACATGATTTCTTCTAAAATATCTGACAGGGTGGGCATTTTTTAACGGCCTCAATGCAGTCTTTGAACATTGAAGGGAAAAAATAATCGGCACGTAAGTTTTTTTGGGTTGTAGCCATCCCAAAAAGATGACCGCCACAAGCTCCAAGGTGACAACCATTTAAAACTTTCTAAGCCTCTTCATGGGTTAAGCAACATCGTAGAAAAGTGTCAATACCTAGACGATACAATGTGTCACTAACAATAAGGTAGTTCTTTGAATAGTGTCTAATGCGACGTCGTTCATCACATGAAATGTCTGGCTGGAAGCGTTGGGTCTGGGGATAGAGAAGAATGTCTCCATACCATAGATCAGACGTACTAATGAGGAAAAATGACTCATCAGGAATGAAATCACCGGGCTCATTATTCTCATCATTATGGGGAAGATTACAAATTAATTCTGCAAAAACCAACGATTTCTTAGATTTGGATTTGGAAAACTTGAGATCGAATTATTGGAGAATAACGATCCATTTGGAATATTTTCCCCCAAGTACTTTACGATTCAATATGTGTTACATGGGGTTCGATTCATCAATGATCGTGGCAGTGCGAAGAAAAACGTAGTGGAAAAAACTTTGGACAAAAATAATTGCTGCCAAATCCAACTTTTCAACATTTGAATAATGGAGTTCAAGACCTAAAAGGATCTTACTTAAATAGTAGATCACATGTTCGTGGCCATCATCATCCTCTTGTACTAACACCATGGAAATGGTGGAAGAAGAGGCATCCAAATAAAGTATGTAATCTCTCGCATAGTTGGGGGGGGTGTAACAACGATGTATTCGTTAAAGCGTGCTTGAGATCATCAAATGAGCATTGAGAAGTTGCATCCCAGATAAAAGGGGCATCCTTCTGCAATAATCTCATGAATCCTTTAGTAATTTTGACATAATTGCATATAAAATGGTGGAGAAAGTTTTCCTTCCCTTTCAAACTTTGTAGTTTGGTAAGATTATTAGGAGGAGGTAAAGAAATAATAGCTTTGAATTTTAAGGGATCCACCTTAATCCCATCTTTGGACACTATGAAGCCGAGGAATCTCCCTGATTCAACAACAAAAATTCATTTATGGTGGTTCAAACGTATGTTGTAATACCTACATCTAAGAAATATTTATCTTAGATGACCAATATGATCTTTTCAACGAGCCGAGTGAGATGGAAAGTCATCAAGATAAGGTTCAACAATATGTTTGATGTCGTGGAAATCATACGACATAGCCCGCTGAAATGCGGCTCCAACATTTTTAAGGCCAAAAGGTAATTTATGATAGGAGAAAGTCCCCCATGGGCAGATGAAGGTTATCTTTTGTTGATTAACAAGTAAAATATTGATCTGGTTATAGCCAGAAAATCCATCCATAAAAGAGAAAATGATGCTTCCGGTACAATTATCAATAATTTGGTCGATAAAGGGCGTAGGGTAATTGTCCTTCGGACAAGCCTTATTTAGATCCATATATTCGACACAAACACGAATTTTAGCTTGTTTCTTGGTGATCGAAATGATGTTGGAAACCCATTCGGTCAGAGGTACAGGATAAATAAAACCAGATTTAAGTAACTTTTCTACTTCTGCCTTGATTGCTGCAGTTTTCTTGGGATGAATTGGGCGAAGTGTCTGTCTTATAGGTTTAACTCTAAGTTAAGTTTTTATTTCATGCACAATGATCGAGGGATCGATCCCTGACATTTCTTCATAGCTCTAGGTGAATCTGTCGCATAATTATTTAAACAAGGCGGTGTAAGTTTCAATCTCTTCAATTGAACAATTGGCACCTAGTTGTATGTTTTCCACAATACCTTCTTTTGTGGATATGTCAACACTAATTGTTTGAGATATGTTTCCCAAATTTCCCTCAGAGACTGTATCCCGAGTTAGTATCAGATATTGGGGAGTGTCGAGAATATCAGTGGGAAAGAAAGGATGAACAATGGTGTTTTTCATCCCATGGTGCCTCCTCGATATTAAGAATTTTCATAATGGAGTCATCAGATGGAAAAATCCATAGGATGTAATCAAAAGTGGAGAATAGGGAATCTAACCAACATGGTAGCAAATAGGAATCAAATTCCATAAGATGTTGGCCATCATGTGAAGGAGAGGAATATTGAATGGCATCATACTCGACCTTTGTAGGACTAAGTGGCATAGTGTCACCTAGTGAATTGAATTCTAAGGGACTAGGTACGATCCATGGATCAGATTATTCGAGGGATTGATGTGCCATAGTTCAAATCATATTAACTGTTGTGATATGTTACATAGTTGGAGGAAGAGCTGTGGGGAAATTTTTCATGAGCGAAGAATATTTCAGTAGACCTACCCCTACACATTCATACATAATCTTTGAATCCCCCCAAAATAGAATTTTGTTGTCTGTTTGAGTGCGGGCATCAGGGGTACAATAATCTAACTGATTGATGGTCACTATTTTTCCTTGATGAGGATATTGGAAACATCGAAAATTTGATGAAGAGACAATAGTCATAGCATAAAACCAACTTCTTCCAAGCAATAAGTTATAATCGAGAGGAGCGTCGACTACTTCCAAATCGACGAAAATAATTTTTCCTCCTAGTTGAACAACTAAGGATTGTAACAATCCATGAGGTCGGAAACCTCTTCCATCAAATTTTTTTAACATGGTGGGAGATTGGTTAAGACCAGGTGAATTAAGTCCTTTCTAGCAAGCTAAGGACATGACACATGTTGATGCTCCCTCATCCAATGTCGTGCGATGAATATGTTGATTATGGACAATGAAATCAATTTGGAATGTGAGTTGGTGAGAGAGTCGTGACTTAAAATTATCCATATTAAACGTGATATTATTTTATGACTTGGGATCTATAGCTATGATGGCTTCCAAGAGAGTTCTTTGTTGGCTAGGGCGGTGTTGTAGAACTTTGAAATCCGACATCGCACAAGGTGCTTAGGCCAAATCTTCAACAATGTTGTAGTTTTGGGCAGCACGAGAATTAGTATTAAAGGTCGACTTTATGATTGTGCTCTTGGGTGGATGTAAGATCGAGTCAAAATTTGTTTTCTCAATATGGAGAGGTCCAGATAGAGGGGTAACTGAACTGGAAGGTGGATCAGTCATAGTTCCATTAGTTACACTTTCCTTATCAGGTTTACCTAGGGGTGTGTCATATGTCATAGTTCGACTGGTCAAATATACACCATTAAACATATAAATGTGTGCACTCGATGAAGAATCCTCGTTAGGAGGATGACCTGGGTTTCCTCCTTGCGGAGATGCGGGATTTTGTGCAGCCAGTGACTGATGATGTTGAAAAGGATGCATCAAAATAGGGGTTGAGAATTTCCTTTAAATAATTTAGCTAATTCTTCCTGGTGGGGAAAGTCTCGCGTGTAATGATATTCAGCACATATGGGACATGGAAATTTAGTCTTGTGTTGTGGTTTCTTTTCAGTAGGAGGTGGTTGTGCTTGTGTTTTTGTATTTTCAATTTGATTATTATTTTTCTTTTTCCCCCCTGATTGTGGTGGTGAAGCATATTGAACTACATTCACTTCGGATACTTTAGTAGGGGTGGAATTTGATGAGAGTGGAGTCTACACTATAGTCGAGGCAGTGATTGAATTATTGTTTGTGCCAATTGATTGTGAGACAGACTAGTTTTTTTACGGAACCAATAATTCCATTTGAATGAGTGGTGGAGGATGGTTTCCATGGATCGGTTGATGTGCAGGGAGCATTTGGGAAAAATTCATACAAAGTATCATATTGGGAATAAACCAGATCCAAATATTGGGCACGAGTGATGGCTTCCTCTTTTATGACTACACCACTCATTGCTACATCGCAAGCAATAGGAGGTAATAGAGATTTGGTGAACCATTCAGCCAACAACTGGTCAGGAATGGTTGCATTGATCAATTATCATCATCGTCTCCATTCATGAATATGATCATAAATATGTACAAAGTTATTCTGATGAAGGGAGGTCAATATTTATGTGTCAGTTTCATATCTGATGAGAAATTTGAAATGGGTGGGGAAATCCATGGCAAGTGTGTTGAAATCTTGAAAAAAATTGCGTTGTAACTCTATGTACCATTTGGCCATTGAACGTGTAAGAGTACGTTGGAAAAGACGTAAACGAATAGAGTCATCCATCAGTGAGTTTGATGAACACCACAAATGAAACATCATGATGTGGTTATTAGGGTCTTCTCCAGGTTTATCGTCAAATTTTGGAATATCAGAAGGTAATTTGGCTGGAATGACTAGCCAAAAAGGGGAGTGTAATATGGGATTATTTTTTAATTTCAACAGATCCGGTAGATATAAATTAGCAAAGAAATGTAATTTCTGATTATCTTGAGGATGATACAGGTGTGGTAGAGGAACACCAATAGGACTGTAAACCAGAGATTCTGGGTTCAATCCCCAGTGGAGTCACCAATTTCTATTATGTAAATATTCCCCTGTGGACAGGTGAACTTTCCCTTGGATTACAGACCCCTCTACCAAGACAGAAAATTACATTTGGACCCTACCATTCCTATAGATTCATTTTGTCCATCGAAAAAGAGAGAAGGAGGGGAAGTATGATGTACCTCGTTTACGATGTTTTTCCAAGCTGCTCCAATCAATCCCTGCAATGGACAACACAAAACAAACGACTATCTCTTACTCTAATGGATTAGAAAAAATCAATTTATCTATGCAGATTAAGACAACCACAGACAAGAAAATGTAAAAACATACTTGAAGGAAATAATCCAAGTGTATTAATGATAACTTCAAAAGAAAACTTACAATATTTATATGATGTTGCAACAACCTCTCCAATTCCTCCTCGTCCAACCCTTGCTCGAAAGATCCACAATCAAAATAAAAATGCTTTGTTGATTTCTCCCCCTTTTCACCATGGAAATGCCTCCATTTATAGGATTTGAGAGGCTCAACCACCTTGAGTATATTTGGAATTAGTTAAGGATATGGCTCCAATAGTTGTTATATATTCCTTAGATGCAGCCCTAGAGTCAAATTCTATCCAAACTAACCCAATCCATCCATAGTTGTCTTTAGAGGAAAGTTGGATTTCCTCCAAGATACCCTCAACCAACTCAGCCCTCCCTTAATGTGGACAATAGAGCATTGTAGCACTCCCCCTTTTATGGACAAGGAGCACTAGCGCTCCCTTTGTATGAGAAGGGGAGCGTTGATCTTCCAAAACATCACCAAGATGAGTAATTCCCTAGGTAAAATTATTGTTCCAACTGCCAGATGATGAGGCTTCTTCTTCTAACATGTTTTAGGGGTTGTAGCAAGTGTTTTTATGGTGTCGTTCGATATGTGACACTTAGTAAAAGAGAATGCGACACTTGCGAAAATAAAAGTATGATACTTGCGAAACTTGTGACACTTACAACACTTGCGAAAATGAAAGTGAGACACTTACGACAATGAAAGTGTGACATTGTCAAAGTGATGATTTTTTATGTGTAACAAGAAGGATCCCTAAAGGTTGACTAACTCTTTTGTCAAATTTCAATAGATTCTAAGTCACAAGCGCAAGTTGTGGGGAACAAAAATATTTCCAATCATTCATTGATAAGATGCTAATAGAAGCAACTTCATCTATTATAGTGTTAGGAATATTCCTATCACAAACCTGCACAGTGATTTGGAAAGGCACATAAGAAGGAAAACATGGTTCTGTCAAATGATTCCAATCAATAGAAATCATTTGATTTCATGAAGGGGTGCCATCAAGACATGCAAAGTACCCCCTTGTCCGGGTGAATCGATATTAACGAGGTAGATTTGAGTGACATCCTCACTCTTTGAATGAGGAGTGGGATCGACCGATGATGGACTCGGAACAACCACTTGGGCTACACTCCTTAAGGGAGGAGTGGGATAGATCGATGATGGAATCAGATCGACCATTTTGTGTTCACTCTTTATATGAAGAGTGGGGTTGACCGATGATGGAACTAGATCAGATACTTGGGTTACTAGTTCAACTGAGGATGAAACCAGATTGACCACCTGATCAACCAGACTGATCGAGGATGGAACCAGATTGAACAGTCCATAAACTAATGACTGGTTGGGGGAGATCTTATGATAACGAGTTGGAATTTGAATATTTTCTAAAAGATAAGATGCCTCGTCCATACGAGGGAAAAGGCGAGAGTGATTATCACATTCGCATAACATACAACAAAATTTATGGTTCTATTCTTCTTACCAACCTTAATGTCACTAGTTGACGAGGTGTCACCATCATTTCCAGTAGGGGTTGATGGCATGGAAGACCACGTTTATAATACCTTTGGGAGACCAAGAAAATCCCTCAGAAAGTGGTCACCCTTACAAAGCCTGGAAGGGAATTTGGATTTAGGATTCTTTGTTTTAGACTTGTCAAATTTATCAACACTTCCACTACGATTAACAGTAGTTGGTTGCTCATATCCAACATGACCTGATGTTGTTGTAGGTTTGGTCTCTTTCTTATGCATCTTCTTTTCCTCCTTTAGTTTCTTCTTCTTCTTATCAACCTACTTACTCACTTTAGAGATTTCACTAGGCAAAGAAGGAGAAAGGGAAGGAGACTTGACGACTAAAGAAGGTTAAAGGTCGACATGATGTTGATTTGTGTGTGGTGTTCTTATATTTGAAGCATTAGGTGCATTCGAATTACTGGGAAAATTCGATATCATTGGAGTGGGGAACAACCAAACCGGTAACCCGATGGTGAGTCCCGAAAGACTCAGTGTGGCAATGCACGAAGGACCAATGTTTCCAAAAGAAGGAAAGGAGAAATGTTTGTTACAGGTATGAACTAACTGAGAGGGGGGGGGTGAATCAGTTAGTGTAGATTATTAACCATTTACTCTCATTTCCAACTTTGAATTATTAATCTTAGTGGCAGTGAGTCTTTACTGTGAAATCCAAAGTTATAAACATAA
>ML800939.1:29252-67425 GCA_009831015.1 Picea engelmannii | reverse complement strand
TACGTTTCAACATCTGTGATTCAGTATTTGTGTTTCAGCATCTACGTTTCAACATCTGTGATTCAGCATTTGTGTTTCAGCATCTACGTTTCAACATCTGAGATTCAGCATTTGTGTTTCAGCATCTACGTTTCAACATCTGAAATTCAGCATCTGTGTTCACCATACACAATCGATTGCCATCAATGACAACCTTGATCATCTGCGTCATCTCTGCTGTAGCCATATTTCCAACAATCTCCCTAGGAAAATGGGTTCCTTCATTGGTACTCCCAGGAACTGGTTCCATTGACACTAAGTCGACCTAAGGCCCACTAGGGAAAACAAACAACGCACGTTGCAAATTTAATAAGCAAACAATCAAACAAACCTTCCCACAATGAAACCACTAGTGGTGATGAAATCCAACATCGCGAGATGAATATAGGGAAGGGTTGGGACAGAGCATGTGGATCAACTATGTTGGAGACCTTCTTAACGGAATTATGCCTTGGTGCAAGTTCCCAAATGGTTTTACCCACAGATTTACCCTCCAAGGAGCCTGAGTGAGTTTGACCAATATATGAACCAGGTAAGGAAAAGAATCACCTTCACCGTCACCTTGAGTATTAACCCTATAGATATACAACCACTAAGGTTACCAAATCACAGTCAGCCTCCGGGAGGGTAGAGTCAACAATCGGAATTGAACGTATAAACAGGATAACAATTCTGAAATTCTTCAAGAGAACTGAAGGCAAGTGGACCGGAAGACTACTGAGTACCCCAAACAGATTTGGGATTCACGAAGCTCCAATACCAAATGAAACAAGTCGTTTCTTAGGAAGAAACCCCAACATACGATCTTTCTACTACATTGGTTAAGCTTCGGAGGGGAAATATATGTTTCTCTCCCGCACACGACCTCCTGTTTAACCCATGTGTGAGAAGGGGATCACAGTTATTCTTATACAAATAATTGGATTTACCGCTCCCTAGCACAAGATTCTACATTTTTCTGATGGATTTGGAAAGTTATCCTCACAACCTATTCCAAATCCCTACACTTTAAGCTAATGTAGGTTTTCTACCAGATAATATAAAAGTGTGTGATCAATTTTATAAGCGATTTATTTTAGGTTTGTTGTTTACTCAAGGGTGTGAAAGTGAAACTTATGATGTTTTAGACTTGACTCCAAAAGAATGCAGAATAATGACATGCAAATCTTTTTCTTCAATGAACCCTACATACGAGATGGAGAAGAGGTTCAACTTCCTTTGACAAAAACAACTAATTCCCAAAATCTACTACACTACCCAAAAGAAAGAACACAACTATATTCTTTGTTTGATTCTAATATATAAAGAAAGCAAATGCAAACCCTTTAATTCTCCATTATTTTCAATCAAAATGAAAGAGTCGAACGCAGATACAAAAGACACGAAGAAAAAAATATTTCAAACAAAGCATGCACTCACAAGCTAACGGGAACTCAAAGAAACAAGTATGATAACTCACTCAGTCAAGGACTCGAAAATCAACAATCATTCAAGGAATACAAGAAAGTTCATAGAAGAATCCAAAAATTGATAAGGAGAAAGATAAATCACTCAATTGTCTTGACAAAACGAGAAGCAAGAAAGAGAAATCAAAGCTAGGTTGTGGTAAGCATAAAATCCCAAATCATTCAAAAAGGAAAGTTTTAAAAAGTAACTTAAGACCAACAAACCTTTGCAGATCTTTTCAATCAGTCAGATAACTAGAAACTTCACAAGACTTAGACAAAACCAAGAAGAAACAAGGTGAATCAATATCGCAATTTGGAAAAAGGTTGCAAGCTCAAAGATGACAAAAAAAGAGTGATAAGCATCCATATCCTCAACCTAAACAAAGTCACAATAAACAGTACAAACTCTGGGAAAAATACCTCCAACAAAGGGCTAAGAAAAATAGGGCAGATTCTCTTGGATCTGCACAAAACAAGAGAGTAGTGCTCCCTAAAACAAAGAGACAGAGCGTTATAGCACTCCCTAAGAGATCACTAAGGAGAATTGATCAGATAACCAACACCTTGATAGCCACTCTAGGGGAGTGCTACTCCTATAGATTCTTGAAAATAAGCATAAAAAGGAAAAAAATCAGCAGAGACTGGCTTGGGAACTATGACTACTACTTGATGAAATAGAGGGAATATATAAGGCTCAAAAAACAATCAACCAAAAAAGATCAAACTAAGAAAAGGTTTAGATGATCCAAGCAAAGACAAGTCAATGTCCTTCCCTAGTGGAGTCACCAATTTCTGTTATGGAAATATTCCCTTGTGGACAAGGGAACTTTCCCTTGGATTACAGACCCCTATACCAAGACAAAAACACTATAAATGGACACTAACATCCCTTTGAATTCAGTTTGATCAATTAGAAAGAGAGAAGGAGAAAGAGTGTGATGCACCTTGTTTCAAAAATTTTCCTTATTGCTTCCAATCCAAGATTTATCTCCAAACTCCTTAGCGTAACTTGACACTTGCAATAGACAACAAAGAGAAACAAATAACCCCTACTCTACATTATTACATCAAACAAATTCATCTACAAAGATCAAAAGAACAATAGAAAAACACATACAAGAATACACAAGCTTGAAGGAAATAGGCCAAGTTTATTCAAATGAGAAATCAAGGAGAGTACTTACATACCATGATTGATGCAGTTGCAGAAGCCTCCCCAAGTTCTCCTCGTCCAACCCTTGCATAATGCTACCATGATCATAATTTTGATATCTAAAATATTCCTCCATTTCACCTTGGAAAGCCCTCAATATCTACGATTGAGAGGCATAAAAACCATGAGAAAATGAGGGGTATGGTTGAGAATATGGATCCTTGAGGCTTGAATCAAATCCTAAAGTGAGTCCCAAGCATGAGGATTGAACACAACTAAATCAATCTCAAAGAGTTGGCCCATATATTAATGTGGGGAAGATCCCTCCTTTCTCTCAACAATATCAACGCTCTCCCCCGGTGAGAGACAGAGCATTGATCCTAGATCAGATCTCCCCTATAGTGGTAGAGGGGGCGCTATGTGTGCACCCAAATTATGGACAAGGGGGCGCTCATCTTCATAAATGCTCAAAAAAGGGTCAAAATTTCTAAGGAAAAAGTGTGTTTTGACCAAAAAATGATGGTTTTCCTCCTCCCATATGACTTAGGGGTCATAAACAATTGTTTTAATGGTTTCAAGGGGTGGCGAACACTCACAAAGTGAATGCGACACTTGAGAAGGTGCATACGACACTTGCGACAGTGAATGCGATACTTACCGAGGTGCATACATCACTTTGCGACACTTAGGGTGTGAAACGCAAATGTGGTATTTTGATGTGTAAAACATATGTTTTACAACGAATCCCTCTTCCTTTTTGCAATTCCTTTTGAGTTCATGCTTTCATCCATTGTCATGTATCCTCTATGGTTCATGAAAAGTATTGTCTTCTAGACCTTCCAAATATCTCATGAAATCATCCATGTCCATATGTCATAACAAATATCCATGACTTTTCTACACAATTGCACACACTGTTGACTAATCTGCCACTTTATTGTTATGAGATCTTCTTCGAAAATGTTGCAACTAATCACTGCATATTCCTTCTTTTCAAGTTGAATCAAATATGTCCACTAGTCTACTCTATCTTCAAATCAAACTCTGCAAGTCAACATGGGGATGAAAACTTTTTCTTAATAAACCAAACTGTCATGAGACATTCTGCACCTTTATCATCAAACCATTTTGAATCTTCCTTCCCAAAAATATGCAAAAAAATCAGACTTCCCAAAATATAATTCTCCAATATGTAATAGTTACTTCTTAGACTCCCCCTCTCCAATATTCATATTACTAAGAGTGCCCATTCCAGATGGCTTAGAAGAATACTTAAGGTTACTCTACATCAGGATCATCATTTTGAATCTCGATTTCTTCCTCTTTTCGTGTGAATTTTTCATGCAACTCTATAAATCCTATGAGTATAATCTATGGGAGTTCTTCATTCACCTCCTCTTTTTGTTCTTTATTTCTTCTCCAAACCTTCTTGTACTTGATATCAGTGATTTCCTTCATGGAATACTTCATCATGATTCTACAATCACGAGCTATGTGTCCATAGTTGTGGCATTCATAGCATTCAATATTGTAGTGTCCCACGTAAACATTTATTGCTTGAACATTTCTTCCATGCGCTCTACAATCTACATCTCTGTGTCGAAAGTTATTTCAATTAAAACAATGACCAAAAAATAAACTTTGATACCTGAGAGTCAATGATCCTCTCTATGATTTAGTCCCTCTGAATTCATGCCTTATTTGATCACGATCTTCTCTTCTATTGTTTTCTTCACAATGATTGAAGATTCTTTGATGCCTGGAGGTAAAATATCATCTTGGAAATACACTTATTTTGTATTCATTCTTCTCCATTGTTGATTGTTGATTTTGCATTCCTCTGATTGGTTGATCTTCTTCTATTACCTCAATATTCTCCTTTGAAGACTTGGGAATTCTGATGGCTTCTGTATAACTCTTTTTTTTTTCTTATTTTAACATGGAGCTTGAACCCTTCTCAAAATGAATTTCCTTGTATCCTAGTCCAGACTTGTCATTAAACGACCTTTGACTATTCAAAATGTCTTCTATAACTTGAGAGAATTTCAAGTTCTTGTTGAGCTTATTGACTTCAACCCTCAATGACACAACTTCGTGTTCAAGATTCTCACAATCTTCTTCTTTCTTTATCATTTGGATCTTCATTACTTCTTTGTTATATTTGCTTCTTCAAGTTGGGTTTTCAAGGGGATGATATCCTCTTCAAGTGTTCTTTCTTGTTGATCGAATCCTCCTTTAAACATGTTTAAGTCTTCATATATTTCCTTAAGATGACTTGTCAATATCTTTTCTTCTTCTTTTACCTTGGTTTTTAAATGATTAACATATTTGGTATTTTGAGAGCTCTCCTTTGGTTTAATCAATTCTTCCTTGAATGACTTGCTTTTCTTCCTTTATCTTTTTAACTCACTTAAGGCATTGATTAGTTCTACTTCAAGATCTACTTAACCTTCTTCATAATCTTCAACATTTCCTTTATGAGTTTCCATTCCCATGAAGATCACTCTTTCTTAGTCACTTTCACTTCATCATCTTCATCGGATGAGGAACTATCTTCTCTTGAGTTGAAGCTTTTCTTGAAGGAATTTCTTTTATATCCTTTCTTGTTTCGCTTTAGATATTTCTTTTCTTTCTTGGGAACTTCTTCTTCATCACTATCTAAATTCTTAGCATAAGGACATTTAGTAGCAAAATGAACAATTTTACCACAATTAAAACACTTCTAGGGAAGCATACCTTTATGCTTGTCAGTTCCTTTCTTCAACTTCCTTACAAAGTTTGTTATTTCTTCATCTTCATCTGAATCATTGTTGCAGTTGCAATTCGAATTTGAAGTTTTCTTATTCTTCTTTGAATTCTTGGATTCCTTGAAAGTTGCTTCATTCCTTGGTGGATTATCCTACTTTTTTCTCATTTCATAAGTTGTAAGTATCCCATGTATCTCATCCATGCTCAACGTGGAGAGATTTGATCTTTCTTCTAGGGATGAAATCTTAGGATCAAATATCATTGGAAGAGACCTTAGTACCTTTTGAACAATCATTGAGCCTTTAATTTCTTCTCCCAATCCTTTAATATCATTCACTATTTCATAAAATTGCAGAAAGTAAGTTGCAATGTCTTCATCTTCATTCATCTTTAGTTGTTCAAATTTTACTCCATAGGTTTGAATCTTGCCCCTTTGACTTTGGAATCTCCTTCGTAAATATTTTGAAGTTTGTCCCAAAGATCCTTTGCAGTCTCACAATGCATAACTTTGAAAAATATTGAATCAAATAGACTAATCATAATAGTAGTTTTATCCTTCGAATTGTTTTCACTAAGTTTCTTTCCATCTTTGTTTGTTGGGGGAGTGGTAGGTGTCATGTATCCATCTACTACTACTTGCTAGACATAAAATCCATGTGCCTATAAAATAAATTCATCCGTCTATTCCAGAAGTTATAATTCTAACCATCAAACATTGGTGCTTCATTCTTAATGCAATCCATGATCTAACTTCCAGTGGTTAGACTGATTCTAAAAGAACCCACTGTGATACCAATTTTTTGAATATTCACCAATATTGAGTGGGGGGTGAATCAATATTGAGCACTTTTTACCACTTTTTACTGGAACATGTAAACATTAACTTATTAATGATTCAATTAAATTATGATTGCATTTAACATGTCATAAACATATAACCATAAATAGTACATTCAATAATACATCACATCATACACAGTGCATAATATATTTTTACGTGGAAACCAAAATGGGAGAAAAAAATAGAATTGTTTCTTATATATATCAGAAGATTAAATCCATAGCAAGCACCAACTTCCAATATTCTCCAGCACCAACTGGAAGGAGGCTCCAACCCCCTTTTTACAGGCTCCAACCTAAAGGAATCTACAACTCCCTAGATTCTCCAGCTCCAACTAGAAGGAGGCTACAGCCCCTTATTTACATGCTCCAACATGAAGGAAGCTACAACTCCCTAAATTCTCCAGCTTCAGCTAGAAGGAGGCTCCAACCCTCTAATTTATAGGCTCCAACCTGAAGGAAGATCCAACTCCATGTATTCTCTAACTCCAACTAGAAGGAGGCTCTAATCCCCTACTTTACAGGCACCAACCTGAAGGAGACTTAAATCTCCTGCCTTGTACCACCCTATCGCCCTGAAATATAAATGGAGACTCAACATGTCACCGAAATTGTTACTGATAATCAAATTTTCACTATCACTGATAATGATCCTATCACTATCACTGTCACTAATATTGATACATCATCATCAAGCCAGACTCAACCTATCACTGCAACTGATACTGATACTGAAACATCATCATCACCAAAACTAGATCCACTCACATAAATCATACACCAATACCATCACCAATATGTGCATCAAACCATATGATAAGATATGTGTGCCATAACATCCATGCAACAAGCATGTGCCAATATATGCCTCAAACAAGTGCCACAATATCCATGAATCATGTACCAAAGATATGCCTCAATCATGATATGCCTCAACCATGTACCAAAATATGTACCTCAAACATACACCATATCATCCAAGATGTGCCTTAAACATATGCCATAACATCCATGTGCCAAATATACAAGATACTCTTCAAACCATGTGCCAAAATCATTCCTTAATCATATATCATAACCACCAATATATGAACATCAAAAAACATAGAAATCATACCTTACATTCTATAACAACCTAGTACATTAGATCTCAGATCACCAACATATGTCTCTAGCCATATGACAAAGACTATCCAAGATATGCCTCAAGTCATGTACCAAAATATCCAAGACATGCCTCAAAACATGTAGACAAACATACCTTTCATCATGAGAAAACCCTAATGCATCATATCTCTAATAATCATACCTTTCTCAACCTTAGCATCAAGACAAAGGCTCCTTATTCAAAACCTTTTCACAGATCCACTACTCATACACTATCAATTCATGGATTTTTCCTTAGATCCACTACTCATACATTGTCAACTCACAGAGTTTTCCTCAGATCCGTGCTTTTCTCCATTGTGACCCACATATAACCTCATAAATCCACTCTTTTCTCCACTGTGACTCATGAATAACCTCAGGAATCTCCTTTCTCTCCTCAAACTCCTTTCTCCTAGGTCATATTTGTTTTTTTGAGCTTGCCAATCCTCCTAGCACAAGTGCAGACCCACTTATGCTAGTTCCATACCATAAACACACACTTGGATGAATGAACAAATGAGATTTTCTTGATGTGTATTTATACTTTTCAAAATGCCTCCTTTATTTGACTTTAGGGTCGATCTGTAACTTTTTTTTTGCAACAACTTTTATCCTTTAATTAATTTTGGGGCTAACTTGTAACTTCTCATCCTTAGATCCAAGGATTCTTGACCATACTTTGTGGCTTCATATTTAAGAGGGATTAACTTCTCAACCATTAGGAACCATGTGATGTACCACCTATTGTTGGAAACAGCATGACAAGGACTATCCATATATGAGAGTTTTACATGTATTTGCAATGTCCTTCTTCTTAATTTTCATAAAACACTTTTGGGCTTCATGACCACACTTCAAAGTATTCTTGTAGACTTCTTCAAAGAAACTTCCCATGTGGGCCATGATTAAATCTATGCCATAAGGGTTACACTTTGGATACTTTTTCAAATAAACCCATCACTTATTCCTTCAAATAAACTTGTAACTTCTAGGAGCTTCTTGAAATTGCTTCGGGGATTATTCTAGGGTTGACATGCTTCTTCTAGGTATTCTTCCAAAAACATGTTTGTTTCCACAACGTCTCAAGTACAAATAAGGATACAACCCATTTTTCATCGCGTCACCTCCGTCGCAATTACGACGTAAGAGTGACTAACCTATGAAAAATGCGCCCCACAATTGATCAATGTCAAGAGACATTGTCATTTCCACTTCATCATAAGATCAACCAATCACAGATGCCAGTCCATTGTATCATCCACTACAATTAATCTCAAATCCGTCACATTTTCATCGCTAGTCTGTCGGAATATCGACTAAGGATCGTAACCATTCTGACATATCATCCACTACAGTTCATCTCAAATCCATCATGCTTTCATCGCTATTCTATTGGAAGATCGACTAATCTACGAAAAACCATCAACGAATGTTCATCATAATATCATCAAGATGTCATTGAATTATCGACAATGTTCTGACGAAATGGCTGTGTTTTTTATGGATACTAGGTTAGGAGGAAAAAATTACGCTAGTCAAACCATCGATGACCTAGTTCGTCGATGGTCCAACGAAGGGTTATTATTTAAAAAAACAATAATTTGTATCATGAAAATCTCATGAATAACTCAAATGGTTCTAAGACAATCCCTTAAGGTTATTCAAAAACATCTTAATATGTATCAATAATATCCTAAGTAACTATGTTATCTTTCTTTGCTTGTCGAATGAGATAGAATGTGAAGTACTTATTGATATTAATCTATTTCAATCCTTGCTTTATAGAGAGTTAAAGAGAATTGGGAAAATAAGAGGAAGATTTGTGTTTTCATACTTTACCACACTTCTAAAATATATAGGTGTTGTGAAACCCATCATGAACAATGTGTCAATCATACTAGTAAGGAAACCCAAGGATTAACTTAGGAAAATTAAGTGGAGTGATGTGACATTGAATTAATGGCCCTAATGGAAAACGTTACTACAAATTGTTGATGTTTGACTACAGTGATGGGAATAATAATTGTGTTCATGTTGATAGGGGAAATTTCCCACCATCAACATCATGGGTTCACCTCGAGGAGAATTCCTAATCAAACTTCCCATAATTTTAAATGGGGAACCCTTCGGATTCTATCTTGGCTCCCATTACTTGTTAAGGATTATGAAACTTATTTCTAAATATAAATGTAGAAATACCGAGTGTAAAATGAAAATGTAGAGGAATTCCCTCGAGCCAATCTAACAAGAGAAAAGAAAGACATGAAGTTGAAGTATTCAATGCAACATAATGGGTTGGAATAAATTCATATCCAGAAATATTTCCTAAACTATAGGGTCAACAATAACAAATTAGGGAAACTTAACAAGCACAACCGAAAGCTACAACTCCATATCTAAGGTTAGCCAAAAAAATACAAAAAGATGTGAGACAAGACACTAGGTGCATAAAAATATTCTACAACGATAGAGAATCAAACCTTACATCGTTCTAGCATGTCATAAAAACAAAGAGAACAATACATTGTTGATTCCATGCACACATAGGAGATATCCTATAGAATTTTGGCACGTGACGGCTTCTCCATTAACATGAAAAATAGTTTATAGTGCTTCAAAAAAATCCTCCCCTCCTTGTTTGAGTCTAGAAACCCTCTTTATAAAAGAGGTTGGTGGCTCTAGACCTTCTGCATCTCTTGACCTTTCAAATACTCTTTTTAGGCCCTTTAGTGTCCTTTACAAAAAAAATCATTTTCCTTGTGAGGATTTTATTCAAATTTGATATTATGTAAATATTTACTTCTCATGAAGTTTTTTCCTCGCAATTCATCCTTTACTCCAATAAAATTTCAAAATAATTATGAGGATAGTATATTGATAATTACAATTGTTTACTTACAAAGGAGAGATTTCATAATAAATAAAAACAATTTGTCTTCTTTGAAGCAATGATGGGACCACATTCTTTGATTTAGATTTGTTGCCATACACATATAAATTATTCATTGTACTCTTCAGCCCTCAATGTTTTCCATTCCAATTCTCTTCCTTCTATTTGTTTGGTTGTTTCCAGCCTCATATTGTCAAAGCTTCAATCACCTATTGTTGTTATTACTGCATTCATAGGTAATATTTCACATTCCCTATTACTTTCTACATACAAGACATTTTTTAATATTTATATTATTTCACAAAAGAAAATGTTAACAAATACAATCAATACAATGCTCACCTATTTAACAAGATAACGAAGTTAACACACCTTGGTATCTTTCCAACACTTAGACACATAGCTTGTTTTACCAAAGCCTCCTTTTAAATTTTTCTCCCTGAATACTTTGCACTGAAAAATATATTAATTTCTATTGTATTTTCCTTTTTCAACTTTATTAGTTTTGGGTTATTTATGTTCCAATGCTCCAAATGGAAAAAAACAAACGAAATTGGGTCTCTGACCTCATTCACCTTTATCAAGGTTCGAGCTTGATGTTTTCTCTTGCTATTACCCCATCACCTTTCTAAATGGAAGGTAAATTGTCTGGTTACATTTTTGGCAACCTAATCCAGTGAGGATATCGAGTGAGGCCCAATAATATATATAGAGGTAGTCAGCTCAGGGACTTGAGCTCGTGAATTCATACTTGTAATTCACAACACTCAACTACTTTAGCTAACCCACCATACTTTTTCCGTTGCACACCTACCTTATATTTTTCATCTTTTTCCTATCTCCTAAATTATGTGCTACACCCTTATTCCATGGCCTATATCAACCAACGTAGTTGTGGTTCTAAATGGTGGCGTTGTATTCTAGAATCAACAAATTTAGTTGGTAAATCAAGATGGTACTCATGGTTGGTTGATACTTCCACCAATTCACCTATTTAATTGCCAAAAATTCGTCTTTTCATTTTGATTGATGAGTGGACTAGGAATTTCAATTTCATTCTTAATCGTTTGATTTAAGTAGAACATCTAGGTCATCGCCCAAATTGTTGTGGTCAGAGCATTTGATCCATTGAAGTGTAAGCGATGAGAAATGTGAGTTATTGTTTCATGTAGATCCAAACCTTCAGTGGATAAAACTGAAGGCCTGTGATATTACTGTCACATCCCTTGGAAACATTCAAGTTTGGTTTTCTTTCCCCTTCTGGTATAACATTTCACACCTATGTTGATATGTCACCAAGTAATGAGTGTACTAGGCACCAATGGATCTAGGAAATCCCACATAAGCTAATTTTATTGGATTTGGTTTCATAGAAAAAATTATTTTGAGAAAATTGATCAAAATGCATCTGATAAGAGTAAAGTCAGTCAACCACAAGGGATCATTAAGTAAAAAAATATCAAAGAAATAAAAACATAGCATAAGAGGCTTTATTAAAAATCTAAAAGGGGGTCCTTAAGTCGATCGACTTAGGGGGGGTTTTAAGGCCTCAAAAGGTCACTACTAAAGAACTAAGAAAACCATGCATTTTAGAGGCACATGTGTAGAAATGATGACCTCCTTATTCTCAAGATGAGGTGAATCATGAATAGGAGAGTCTTGAGAATTATGCAATTTCATCTATTGTATATTTTTAGTGAGTAAAACAAGGGCCACAATAGGATACTAATTTAGTTCTTGGAGGGATACCTCCTCGCTGATGTTATCGGCATGCAACATAAGTTGGATTAGGTGTAGAGGGGTAAGCACAAGAATAGAATAAACATTTTTGAATTTATGGTGATTAACTTTAGTAAGAGCTTTCCACTTAGACTAGGAGGGGAGAGGTGAGTTTTAATATTTTATTATCCTTGTGAAGTTTGTAGGTATTGAAAAATCCATCACACTATACCCTTTTGTGACATTGGCAGGGCTTACCAAGAAGTGTGCCATGAAATTCCATGGCTCTACCATCACATTTAAATGTATCAATGATAGTTATAAATGAAAGTGCCAGAACACATATGAGTGATAGGTGTGGATGAACCTTATTCCTTAACCCATGTAAGAGTATATGGTTGTGAACACAACATAGTAGATATTTGGAGGGAATTCACCAACTATTGAAAAACTAGGATCTTTTGGCTATCATTTTCCATGAGAAAATATTTGAGATTTTTCCCAACATAGCAACAATGAGTGAAGAGAGTTTCTCACTCTAGATTGATATAATGCTTAGCCATCAGGAATAATGAAGGGATAACATAGTTGGGATCGTGGAATAAAGGTTCATGTTGGTATTCCCTAAGATCACATTATTCAATTACCTATAGCAGTTCACCAAGGAGAGGCTTGTCCTTTTGGTCCTGCAAGGCATGACATTCATCATTGAAATCCCTATACCACATTTGATGATAGTATTATTTTTTCCTCTTTTGGATAGAAAAACTAGTTGTCTCTCAAGAATAACAAAAATTTATTGAGAGAGAAGGGGTAGAAAAAGACTCTATTTACAATGGTTATGGAAATTTCTTCATGGGATGAGTGTTCCAAGGTAACATGGTTTCACCTTTGACAACTAATTAAAAGGTGTCATCCAATGAATAGACTAGGAAAATATCCATCTTTCTTTTAATGTGAGGAAGTAAGATATAAATGAACTTAACACAAAGAGTATTTTAAGGATCTATTACCTCTATATTAATGGACTATATTGAAGTCCTTAAAGAATTGATGATTTTTTTGTCTAGCTATTTTCTTGCGTTGTAGTCACTATGAAAACATTTCTTCATTATACGATAACATATGGAACTGCCTGCAAATGAAAATATTTAAATCAACCCAAGTGAAAATTAAAGTTTGTTTAGTGGTTGTGAGGTGTTGAGTGTGTGTCTGCTACCATGTGAAGGATCTCTTCACGTGAACAATTAGGATATTTTAGTCTCTGTTAGAGTATATTTGATCTCAAACTACACTTGGAGTAAAAAAATAATGTTTTTGACATATAACATGTGTTGAGATGAAATAATTCCACATGGTTCCTATGATATACTTAGCCATGAGCATTTCCAAGCATGTTCTTCTTGTTGTTTTTTGGAAATAGGTGTTAAGGAGGAAAATTAGAATTTCATTGGTGAACTTGACAAATCTACAAATAATTAATGTACTTGTGCTTTAGACATTTAAAAGCATGTTTTCAATTATTTTGATATTGTGCTCCCATCATCCATGGTTGGTAATCACAATGAGGAGTTGTGATGGACTGACATAAATATCAAAAGGAGTCTCATTTTGCATAAAATGAATCTAGTAGAATTCCATTCATGATTTCTTTAGAGATCGAAATATTTTTAGATAATGAGTGTTTGCAAAATGTTTACAAATATCACTTAATCCATTGCATATAAACCTATTTAGATGTATTCCCTATGGCTATAATCATCATAATGAATGTTATTTCTCCTGCAAGATCATTAACACTGGTGTTTTTACCCATTCAATTATTGATTTCCACAAGAGAAGGAGGGTATTGTATGGAACAACATGTTCGACAACATAGGTATTCCAATAGAGGACGAACACTTTCAGTAACCACTCACACAACCAGATCAAATATCAACACACCAATGTTTTGACGTGGTAAAACCCCTATGGGGAAACATCCACGGCCCCAACCAACGCGGCCACTTGGAGCAGTTTATTAATGCAAAATAAAAAGATTACAGAGAAATTTTACAAGAGAGTTTCTCACAATCGATCATCGGAAAATGACCCTCCATGCTCTTTAAATAGATATCATGGACCAATTATGTGTTAATCCATGGATCAATGGCCATTAAGATTGAGGAGAATATAAATCATCTGATCACTCTATGTTGGGAACATATCGTGGTCGGATTTCCTAACTACAAATGCATACTAAAGAAACACACTTTTACCTAACAACACATTAGACCAAGTAGATCTTAACTAACTCCTTAGTGTCTAAATATCCTAATATCCCCCCTTAAGAACAAATTGGGATAGGATTGAAGGATTTACAATAGTGACACAATAGGAGAAGGAAGGAGGAAATAGAGCCCATCCCTCCTTGATGACAACTTCTTGAACTCCTAACATAGATCAAAGTTTGGAAAACTTCACTTCTGTAAGAGACTTTGTGAAAATGTCTACAACTTGATATTCTGTAGGGAAAAAAAAAACTTCAATAACTTGATCATGAATGATCTTTCTGATGAAGTGCATGTGTAGCTCGATGTGTTTGTTTCACTGATGTTGACCTAGGTATTTGGAAATCTTGATGGAACTCTGATTGTCGCACCAAAGGTTGGAATCCAAACTCTGAAAGAATCTATCGAAGCCATAAGGCTTCCTAACTTGCATTTATCGTTGCTCGGTACTCTGCTTCTACTGAAGAAAGTGAAATAGCATGTTGTTTCCTGCATGCCCAAGTGATAGGTCCTGAACCAAGGCTAAAAACATAACCCACAGTAGACTTCTGATCATCAGGGTCGCCGACCCAATCCGAATCAGTGAAACCAACCAATAAAGGAGTCCCCTCTGAACTGTAGTGTATCTCGAACTGAATTGTACCACAGACATAGCAAAGTATCCTTTTAGTTTATTTCCAATGGATTTCATGGGGTGTTTGCATATATCGGGAAACAAGACCAACAACAAAGGAAAGATCAGGATGGGTATGAGTCAAGTATAAGAGGCTACCAACCAACTGAAATTACAAGGTGGCATCAACTTCGGGATAAGTACAAGTGGCAGCAAGCTTGCCTCCAAACTAGAGGGGAGAAGGGGTTGGTTTACAATCGTCCATGTGAAAGCGATTAAGAAGGTCACGAGAATACTTAGATTGGGAAAGAAAAATTCCTTCATTGGTTTGCAAAACTTGGAGGCCAAGGAAATAGTGCAAAAAGCCTAAGTCTGTCATTTCAAATTTCTTCTTAAGGTTGGTTTTCACATGGTTTAAAATTTTTGAGTCACTACCAGTAAGGATAAGGTCATCAACATAAAGGAAAAGGATTATGAGATGACTTCCTACTTTCTTGGTATAGACATTAGGATCAGAATGGCATCTAGAGAATCCAGTGACAATAAGAAAGTTGTCCATTTTGGCATACCAAGCTCGAGGAGATTGCTTAAGACCATAAAGAGATTTCTTAAGGCGACAAACAAGGCTAGAGTCATTCTAGACATAGCCAGGAGGTTGTTCCATGTAGATTTCTTCTTGAAAATATCCATGCAAGAAGGCGGATTTAACATCCATATGATGGACCTCCCATTTATGCGAGGCAACAAGGGAAAGAACAAGGTGGATGGAATTCATTTTGGATACAAGGGAAAATGTTTCATTATAGTCAATTCCTTCAACTTGGGAAAATACTTTGGCAACTAACTAAGCCTTGTGTCTTTCAACACTTCCATCTAATGCATACTTTGTTTTGTATACCCATTTACATATGACAATTTTTCTTCCTTTGGAAGAGGTACAAGATCCCAAGTATTGTTTTCCATTAAAGAACGATACTCTTCATTCATTGTTGTATCCCAATCTAGATGACTTGAAGCTTCTGCAAATGTCTCTGGATCATGAGTCTCTGAAACTTGATCCAAAAGAGAAGAGGCTCATTGGAACTGTGAACGTGTCCGACATTGATCTGAAGGATCATCGACAAGATCACCAACTGCTTCTCGTGTTGAATGGACCCATCTAGAAAGCGGTGGAGCTGGAGCTGGTGTTGGTTCAGGGTCAAAGTACTCATCTGGAGGAAGGTGACCAGGTGGAGGTGTATTTTTATCCTCATTGTAATCATCTAAAGAAGAAACCAGAATAGAAGAAGGCACAAACATCGAAGATGGCTCACAATCTAAAGAAGGCACAGACATCGAATTAGGCTCGCAAGCCAAAGAAAGCACAAATGTCGAATTAGGCTTGCAGGCCAATATATTTTCATCAAATTTAACATCTCTTCTAATATTAATTTCATTACAATGTGGTTGAAGAAGTACATAACCTTTGACATATTCAGAATAACCAACAAATATACACTTCTCACTTTTAGGCTACAATGCTTTCCTTTTCTCATCAAGAATGTGGGTCCATGCTATACTGCCAAATACACAGAAGTGACTTACATCTAGTTTAATTTTAGTCCAAGTTTCTTCCTGTGTTATATTTTTAAGATCCTTTATGGGAATTTGATTTCCTATGTAATTTTCACAGTTGATGGCTTCCACCCAATACTTTAGACTTAATCCTTTAGATTGGATCATACAATTAGCCATTTCTTTTAATGTGCGGTTATTTCTCTCAGCAACACCATTTTGTTGTGGTGTATATGGAACAGTGTGTTGCATTTGGATTCTCTGTGTAGTGCAGTAACTTGTAAAATTATTGCTCACATATTCACCTCCATTATATGTTCTTAACCTTTGAATTTGATTTCCAGATTGCTTTTCTACAAGGGCCTTGTAGGCCAAAAAATTCTCTCTTAGTTTTAAGAATTAAACGCAAGTACGTCTAGAAAATTCATCAATGAACGTTAAGAAATACTTGCACCCAGAAAAATAAGGAGAAGAAAGTCGACCACACAAATCACTGTGAACAATATGCAAAGGGCTCGAGGTGTGCCCAGAGGCACATTTGTCAAAACTATCCCGATGATGTTTCTTGAGAACACAACCGACACAAACATCATCTCTACATGAAACAGGAGGAAGACCAGTCACCATCTGTTGATTACATAGTTGTTGCAATGAGCGATAGTTTAGATTATCAAACCGCTCATGCCAAATTTTTCTCAAGTCATCGCTATGAGCAACAAAAAATAATGAAAAAGATGATGACCCAAAGTTGTCAAACTTGTACAACCTGGTAATATCATCAACAATTCCAATTGAAGGAACATGCTTAGGATATTTTAGATCCTTGATTACAACTTGGTGAGGTGGAAACTCTACAGTTTTACCTTCACCTAAATGAGTGATTTGATATATTGATAGAAGGTTACAAGAAAGAATTGGAAAACATAATACATCATTGAAATGACCATTTTCTACTTGGGTTGTTCCAGATCCTACAACACTAAGAGATCTATCATCACCAACAAATATTTTCTTGGTGTTACATTCATTTAGAGCAGAAAATATGTCTTTATCCTTATCCATATGGTAAGATGTTTAAGAATCAATAAACCACTCATCACAAGAAGAAGTAGAAGTTGTATTGAAGGAGAAACCAGAAGCAGAAAGTGCATGTCCATGAGAAGAAGAAGAAGTAGTAGAATCAATATTGATGTTGTGCTTCTTCATCGTTGCTTCTAAAGTTTCCATATTCTTGAAACAATTGGACTCATCATGACCATATTTATCACAAAAGTTGCAATGTATGTCAGTCTTCTTATTTTTATATTTTTCTCCTTTTTCACCATTAGGAGTGGAAGTTGTTTGAGTGGGTTAGAGTCCCTTGTGCTGCTTGTTGTTGTGGCGAGGATGTTGCTTCTTGGGATTCTTGGGTTTAAATTTCTGATGGACGACTAAGGCTTTGTTGGAGGTACCTGCAATGTTGATCACTCCAAGTTGTACAAACTTATCTTGCTCTCTAATAAAAGCATCTTTCTCTCTAATCAAAGCATCACAAAAGGACTCAAGAGTGGGTTTTTGATCAGTTTTACCTAGAGCCTCTTTCATGGCACAAAATGTAGATACAAACACAGAATATGCACTACCTAGCTTAGAAGAATAAGATAGATGCAACGTTCTTCATCCATCTTTATCTTACATTCTTCACATAAAATTTTGAGTGTTTTAAACTTAGATAGATAGTCTTCAATGCAAGAAAAAACACTTGGACTTAAAGTCAGTACTTGATTTTCTAACTTTTGTGCTCGAATAATATTGTGTTTACCAAACACAGATTCAATCTTTTCCCAAGTTTCATTGGGTTTATCAATTTTTTGAAGGTGGAACCTTAAATCAGGAGAGATGGACATTATTATTATGCCATGTGCTTCATCATTCCTATTATCCCATTTGATTTCCTTATCAGCATCAATAGGTTTTGTTTCCTTTCCCAAGGTAATCTGATACAATCTTTTACTTCTTAATAAATCCTCCATATGGGATTTCCATTGGAAGTAGTTGGTGTTGGTAAGAAAAGTATTACTTGAAGATGCCATATGAAATATGTGGATATTATGGATTTAAAAACTTAAAATGATGATCTTGATGGAAATATCTTGAAAAAATAGGCGATTTAAAAAAAAACGCCATTGAAAACGGAGTTCGGATGTGAAATTTATGCCATTTTAAAAAAGGCATAAACGATAACCAAAGGACCACGTGATGGTGTAAGTTGCTTTATGAAGTGACCCACTTTTATAAAAGGAAGTGGGGTTCAATTTTACAATGAAGTTACTTTATAAAAAAAAAAAAAAATGCAAAATAAATAACTCTAAAATATTAAAGCTACTTATAGTGATTCACTTTTATACTTGAAGTGAAATACACTTTACAATGGAGAGTGAACTTTTTCAAAAAAAAGTAACAAAAAGAAAGACTTGAACTCAAGAACTCTTACTTAATAAGGAAACTTTTAACCAAGTGGGATAGCAAAACATATTGTATTGTTTAGTAATAGGATTATTGTTGTTGTTGGAGAGCGTGCTAAAAAAAATTACTTTCATACATGAAAAAAATTTCGCTTCTCGATGAAAATAAGGGTTAGATCTTGGTTAGATTACCCAGAAAATGCACATTTTCCTATCTGTTTCTGATTTTTCAAGATCGCACAGGGCGTGGGGCAAAGAGAATACGCAAATCTAAAAGAGTAGAAACCAGATCTAAATAATACTCTGCTAAAAATTTAAAAAGGGCGTATTCAGGTTTATACCTCCGGATCTAGCTGAAATGGTCGTATATTGGGAAAACATAAACCTTTTAGAGTGAAAATAAAAGTGTTCCTGAATGAAGCGAGATCTCCAGATGTAATGGAACATTCCTCTCATCCCAAAAATGTACGAAAATGGAAGAAAATTGAGATGAGGAAACTCGTCTTCACAATCTCGATCTACAACAGGAGCGAGTCTTAAAATAGGCTCTGATACCATGTTCGACAACACAATTATTCCAATTGAGGAAGAACACCTTTAGTAACCACTCATACAACCAGATCAAAGATAAACACACCGATGTTTTGACATGATAAAACCCCTACGGGGAAGCATCCATAGGCCCAGCCAACGCGGCCACTTGGAGCAGTTTATTAATGCAAAAGAAAAAGATTACAAAGAGATTTTACAAGAGAGTTTCTCACAATCGTTCATCAAAAAATGACCCTCCATGCTCATTAAATAGAGATCATGGACCAATCAGGTGTTAAGCCATAGATCAATGGTCGTTAATATCGAGGAGAATATGAACTATGAGATCACTCAATGTCTGGAACAGATTGTGAGTATCGGATTTCCTAACTACAAATGCATACTAATGCATACTAAAGAAACACACTTTTACCTAATGATACATTAGAACAAGTATATATTAACTAAGTCCTAAGTGTCTAAATATCCTAACACAACAAATAAATGGAAATAATGTACCTCAGATGAACAAATTAATAAAAACCTAATAGATAATGAATGAACAAACCAACAAACCCTAATGTTCAAATACTAATTTGAGCATTGTGAGAAGACTGATTGTAGTATATACCTATTGGTTTCATTATAAAAGTGTATCTTATTTGGGTAGGTTGGGTTAGGTTAGGTAGGTTCTTATTTTATGTTTATAAAAGCGATCATGAACATCATCCTCATTCTCATTTCCATAATTTTGTACTAATTATGTTTTGGCATTGGTATGAGATTCCTAATAGAATATCAAAATATTCTAATGGAGAGATGTCATATTCAATGGTATCTTTGAAGGGGCTAGTGGTAAAAGTTACTCTAAAATGTTTATTAACAACATTTGAGGTTCATTTTGTTAGACCCAGCTAAGATGATATAGAGAGGGATGGGTTGTGGTTGGTAGTTGCAATCATTCAATAAGGTTATGGGAAATGAGTTTTTTGGTTTAATATTGTTGTTGTCAAGGATGATTGTGGCTAATTGATTTTTAACCTAGAAGTTATGAGTAAAAATAAGATCCAGAGGTTTTGTAATATTGTCTTTCATCATTAAGAGTAATGAAGTATCTATAGTGGTAGGATTGAGGAGATGGATAAATTCGAGTTTCATTTTAGGGGTAGGGGATGGTGGGGCATCTTCATTCTCGGGTCAGTTGTTTAATGTACAATTCTTTGGATATGGCCTTCTGTTTTAATGCACAACAATCTGCAACAAAATGTGATTATATTTTATGGAAGTGACACCATTGATTTGGGTGCAAGGAGGAAGGGTCAGGGAAATTAGTGTTTGGATGGCGGGTTGGTTGAGGTACAAAAGTAGTATTAGGGTTGTGAGGTTGACAGTTAGGGTTATGGTTACAAGAGAGGGGAAAATGAGGGTGTTTATCAGTATCACATTCATTTTCTAGGGAATATATTAATTCTTGGTCAAGGGTGTTTCTCTTAAATAATGTGACTTCATACAAAAACACAACTCGCAAATAAAATTAAATTTGAGAAAAATTACCTCATGATTAATTTTTGAATATGTTGAATATGAAGTTTTTGAAGACTTCAATATTCTACTGGATGTTTTGTATGGGCACTTGATGAATCTATAACCACCTACACATCATATTGGATAAATATATTGGAGGATAGAAACATTGTCATAATGCTTTGCAAAAGGTGTTCAAGGTAGTAATGCTCTTGCAACAAATTTGGAAGAAGCCTCATCATTGAGTTTAATCTAAATTTCAAGGGTTGGTGTTTGTGGTTTCCACCAAGATTGAGGTACACCTTATAATTGGTTGTTGGAAAGGAGCAACAACTGAGCCTTTGTGATGTTTGGGAAAGTATAAATGTTTTCACTAAGGATGAAAATCCATGAATCCAACAACTTGTTGGGTCTTGAGAATAACTCCTTTTGTCAATAATTTTGCTACCCATTCTACATATTGGTCCCTTATAAGCATGTCATATCCATCAACTTACACTTAAAATACCACCATTTTGAAAAATAATTGTGATCTCAGCTATGAGGATACAAATCAGGTAACTGTTTATTTTCTTATGTTTTTGTGAGTCTTCTTGTAAAAGTCTTCTAGAAATAAACTAAGCTACAGAAACGATTTTGTTTTGTAGTGAACTTTAAATTTGTAGCTAAGTCACAAGTTTGGATATAAGTGAACTCATATCGGCAAAATAAAAAATGGGAGGAGACTTCAAAAGTGATTATTCATCTTGTAAACCTATCAGTATCAACCAAGTACCTTCCACATCATCAGAATAAAGTGGTCCATGCTATAGTCAAACATGTACAGATTTCCATCAGTTTCTAGGTAGTGATTTTTCGGGGTCAACTGCGAGAACATGCAGGTGAATCTTAAAAATCGGCCAAGTGGGTTTTTCCAGAACGAGCCCATTTAGCTTCATCAAGGGACGGTTTCCTCAAAATGTGAAGGATCTGAGAGATTTTCTTGATTCTTTAAACCATATTTTCTCATATTTCGTGTTGTGTCCATCAAAAGAAGAAATTTGAATGGCTCATCAAATCAAGGAGGGGATCATTCATTCTGAGAAAAAAACAGATCTAGTTTGTTGATTCATCAATCTCTAGGAGATATTTGACCCTAAGCGATTGTTTTTCATTTGATATAAATTCCCAAATCAAGACTGTGAAGGGGGCTCCGAATTTCAAAATCTTGTAAACTTTGTTTTCCGATTTTGCTAATATAAAGACTGTCTGTGGCTTGATCAATTGATATTTCATCATTTGATGTGTTAAGGATTTTGCTACAAATAGTTTAAGTTCATAAGGATTCATTCGACAACGATCCCCAAGCCTATAGGGCCCCCTTGTTAGGAGATTCGTTGTTCATTTTATTTATCTGCCATTTCATTTTTAGTTGTGTGCTTTCATTTATGTCATGTGCTTGCATTTAAAGTTGTGTGCTTTTATTTTTATATCTAAGTGTTACGAATTCAAGTCGATGTTCACATATTATTAACTGATAGAACCAAAATGGTAAAATCTATAGACTACATAACCGAATGGTAAAATCTATAGATCTAAGGGTTAATGATTTAGAGTGGTTAGAATCTTGATTGTGTTCTCTTGTTGGTTATGCATTTACATTTTTTTTTTGTAGCTTAGTTCTGCATTTAAAAGTAGTGAATATTTTCCTTTCTGAAACACCAATCATTTAGGTACAGAGAAGCTAAGTCCTTGCATATATTTTGCTTTATAATTTAGAAGTTTACAAACTCGGATTGATGAATTAAATGTAACATAAATCATTCAATTGAATTGTCTGACATTTTTTGCGCCTTTGTTGAGGAAGTGTATGAAGGGAATTGGTTTCTCATGTTAGATACATATAGGTAGAATTCATGTAAATACTAGCTCATGTCAAATGATAACCTAGTGACAACAAGATCTTAGTAGCATGAGGTAATCAATACATAGTGTGTTTCATTTTTGTAGATTTCATTTAAAAAGCAGTGTGCTTTCATTTAGTTGATTTCAATTACTTTTGGGTGTTGTAAGAACCCCCATATGGTAATAAATTTGCGAGTAGGATCTCTAGACCAGTTGGGAGAACTTAAATAATGTTTAAGAACCTATTGATTAAATGAGAATTTTACTCCAAGAACTTTCTCAAATCTTAGCAACATCTGGTATCTCTGCCTCTCGGGAAGAACAAATCTTGACAGTAGTCAAGAATATATCTACACTCCAAGAAGTGATAAAATAGGAATAATTCCATGAACAACAACAAGAGGAGACCAAATAATCATGGACCGCATTTGTGTCAGTGTTTCATGGAAACCTGCACATGAGACCTAGCTAAAGCATACACAAACAAAGATTATAAAGAAAAGGAAGAGAGATACACAATGAAGAATGAGAATCAATGTATATTATGATATAATCAATGAGTGAGTGATATTCACTCATATAGGAAATGAAATCCTATAATAGTAATGCATGCATAATAGTGATGGTCTAATATTAGAAAGTCTAAAATAGAACTAGTCAGTTAACTCCCATTGAACTAGTGTTACTCCCATTGAACTAGTGTGCAACACCCCCCCTGAACATCACTATGGAGTAAACAATGAGTCTCGTATACTAGGCCATATTAGGTGCTCATGTACAATGCAACTAATGAACACTAAATAAAAGTGAGGAAAGAGGGAAAACCACATGGGAACAAACCTCCCCCCTCAAAAGATAATGTATCAAAAGAAGAAAATGGCAGCTTCTAGGACAATGTGTTCTTCACTGCAAGACGATCCCACAAAGTCTGAAACTTCTACTCACTGAAAGTCTTCATGAAGATGTAGAAATATTTATGGATCTGATGAAGTCCTTTGGAAACTTGTCGGGCCATGTACCTCTTGATCCTATGGAACCATCTGCACCTGAAAATATTCCTTTCTGGTGGAAGTGGAACCAGATGCCAAGTATGATTCTCTAGGAGAGATTCATTCTCCTTCTTCATGGCTTCTTGCCATAATGGATTTCCCATGGCCTTATTGTAGGTTTTAAGATCAGTAGATTGAACCATATAGCAATGCACGGGCATCACAGGTTTTGAATCTGAAAGTACATGAGAAGGTTCCTCATGCTGAAATTGAGTCCTCCTCGAATCCAATGGATTCCCTGCAAGGATACCTGCTACCTGAAGTGTGAATTGTGCCTTCTTGGGAATTTGTTGAAGCTTCAGCATTGGCTTATTATCTGGTTGCACTGCCTGCTTATTTCCATGTATATAATATGAGTGTATGGAATCATCTCTGGTGTCTGAAACTGATGGAAGCACAAGAGTATATGCATGTTTCCCTGGAGGTGCATGAAAATTACTCTCCTTATGTGTAAGTAGAATAGAGGAGTCATCGTCAGAAAACTTAGTGAATTTATACAACCTTGACTTGTGATCCACCTTACCAATTGAAATGATGAAATTGCCATGCATGTCAATTACTGAAACTGAATCTGATGTAAATTCAATCATTTTACCTTTCTGAGTGATATGATAAACTGAGAGAAGATTCATAGAAAGATTTGGAACATGTAAAACATTCTCAAAACTACCATTATGGAGTTTCACTCTCCCGTCTCTTGCTACTGCTACTGGAGTATCATCCCCCATGAGAATAGGGGGTCTTGAGCATGGACTCGAAGAAGAGAAAACTTCCTCTTGCATTGCCATATGATGTGATGCGCCAGAATCTATAATCCATGAATCAGATGAGGAATTAATTGAAATCAAAGCATGATGATTACCTTTCATAGGAGCATGATCTTCTTCCTTCTGCTTTTTGACTCCCTCTGGAATGAAGTTTACAAGGTTGTTCTGTTGAATTTCTTGTGCCATAAGATCGATATGTTTCTTCATGTATGTGGATTCTTCATGATTTGGTTTATTGCAGCAAGTGCATTTATTTCCCTTCTTCTTCTTCTTGGAATATGAAGAGTCTTTGGAACTTGAAGAATTGTTGAAGGGTTTGGAATATCCCTCCTTCTTGTTTTGTTTCTCCTTCCCATTCTATTTGGATGATCCTTTTCCATCATGCATGGTGAGTGCATGTGCTTTGGTATCCTTGATGATGCCCATCTTTATGAGTTTTGTCTGCTCTTGTGTGAGAGACTCAATGAACTGAGCCATCGTAGGAATTTTTCAATTTTTTCCAAAATGACATCTGCCAGAATGGAAATTGGAGACATATACAGCGTATTCCGGTCCTAGATTGGCCAAGATTGTTAGAATAAGTTGTTTCTCTTGTATAGACTTTTAAATACCACATTCACCCAAGATCAATAGCAAAGACTTAAATTTAGTAAAGAAATCTTGTATATTATCAAAACTTTTAGGGTCTAAGGTATTCAACTCTACCTCAAGCATATGACCTCGCATCTCATCCTGCTTTCCAAAGAGTCCTTCCAAGGTGGTTCAGATATCATCTTGAGTCTTGCATGTGGCAACATGAAACCATAAATTAGTGGATATTAACTCAAAAAGTAGTCATGTGGCCTCATCCTTATGGTTCGCCCATCTGGTCTTCTCAAGCACTGATGTAGGTTTTGTTTCTGTTGCTATCGTCAAATTATACAGTACTCTTCTTTCGAGTTGGAATGCAGCCTTCGAATTCCATTAAAAATAGTTGTACGACGTGAGTATTATCACCAGACTTGATTGAATAATTTTCATCGTCTGCATCCCTGCTATTGAAACTGAAAAGATCCTGAAAACCCAGATCGTCGATTCTGAGATATGACTAGCAGTGTTATGGAAGCTATAGATATGATAATAATAAAAAGTTATATCTCCTAAAATATGATGTGGTTTTTGTATAGTTTTGGTGAGCATGATCATCCTTATGTTATACGTCTCTGGAAAAAATTTCAGCCTGACCCAGATCGCGAATTTCGAGATATAGCTATTTTACTGCAGAAAATCAATTTTTGGAGGGTTGTTGAATCATCGCACCCTAGAGAAGAATAAGGTGTGACGATGTTGAATCGTCGCACCCTAGTGAAGGAAACAGTGCAGAGATTGTGAAAAATTGAATCATCGCACCCCGGATGATGAACACAGTGCGACGACGTCGCACCTTGGCTATGTATAGGTTGCGACGATGCCTGGAAAAAGAAAAGTTCTTAAGTATCAGTGAGACCGCCGCACCTTTTGATAGGGATAGGCTGTGATGATTCCAATCACTGCACCTTTCGATAGGGATAGGCCACAATGATGGAGGAAACTAGATTTACTCAAATCTCTTTCATTCTTCTTTGGCTTGTCTAGGTTGCTCCAAACATCTTGGCTCTGATACCATGTCAGTGTTTCATGGAAACCTGCATAAGAGACCTAGATAAAGAATACACAAACAAATCTTATCAAGAAAAGGAATAGAGATGCACAATGAAGAATGAGAATCAATGTATATTATGATCTAATCAATGAGTGAGTGATATTCACTCATATAAGCAATGACATCCTATAATAGGAATGCATGCATAATAGTGATGGTCTAAGATTAGAAAGTCTAAAATAGAACTAGTCAGTTAACTCCCACTGAACTAGTGTACCAAAAATAGAAATTTCTCCAACAATTTGATAGAGAACAGTCATTAGAACCCGATATTGAGGGATCTCTAGCATGCATATCCGCAAATCCTTTATGCCTTCAAGAGACCATGTTATCCACAAATTTTGTCATTGTGATGATGCCATGATGATGTTATGATGATGGAAAATCAAGCTCTTTACCAAGAACACTTTCCTGAGAAAAGTTACAGTTGTCTTCTTCCAGAATTCACACTTTGAAGCATGTTCGTAGGCTACTTATATATTCACCTGCGGGAATGCATGTTTCTCGCAGGCTACATTAAGCTGGGGTGCGAACTTCTCGCACTGTACTCATTATTAGGGTGCGAACATGTTCTTAAAGGGGAAAAAGATAAGAATCTCGAACCTTCTAGAAGGGTGAGTTGGCTTTCAAATGGTTATTCAGGTGCTAGCATTCCAGATATCTTGGGATCATTCCCTATCCAAGTAACTAATCTATCTTCTCCTATATATTGAGGAGATTGCTCATGGAGAGGGTTAAGGAAGCAAAAAAGCAGCAAGCTAGCTAGAGATTGATTATAGAATTAGTGCAAGACTGTATGGAGAACTGATGCTACAGCAGCAAGAGACGACAGCAAGGTCATCACAAGTGGTTGATTTTCTTCATGCATAAGCAAGTGTGTGTGTCAGAGCTAGAAGCCATCGAAAGGAGACCTATGACATCAAGGCTCAGGTTGTAAGTTTCACTTTCAATTAATTCAATACAGCAATATGTCCCTTTCCCATAAATATGATGTCACTTTATTACATAATTCCTTGATCATATGTATAGACTAGTCATTGAATATATTAATCTGCCTTTACTTCGATTGGTTCGTTCTGTTGTGATCTGGACGGGACGAGAGCATTGGAGCAAAGCTTGGAACAACAGAGATCTAAGGAAAGCGTTCCTAAGGTATGTCTATAATTCTTACCTCTTAGTTCATTCGATAGACTAGATCTAGGGAAAGTGTATTATTCTGTCCTGTTTTGTTCTAGATCTAGGTGGATCTAGGGAGATCGGTTTGTGTCCGCACTCATGGATTTATCCTATAACAGACCAATCAAAAAATATTAGAATATCTTCAATATGTGATAAAGGAGGACATACTGAACCAAGAGAACAATGACTACATTGAAGAATGGTTCCAAGAAGTCATCAGGCCAAATCACTACTTCACTCTTCAACATTTCTTTGCAACAAATCAAATAGATCAGCTAGTTTCTCATAACCTGGCATCGATAAAGGTATATTTTTTGAATTTGGATACAAGTCTACTTGATATCCTGTTACGCACATGGCTCCATTGGAAGTATTCTTATACTTGAAAGAGATTTTATTTTTCAAGCAAAGTAGGATAGGGCAGAAGAATAAATAAATAAACAAAATAGTAAAGATAAAAATAAGTCCAGTTGTGAAAACCAGTTTACTGGTGCAACTAGACATTAATTTTTCATTAAAACCAGGCAACTGGCGGGAAAAATTCTCAATAAGTTCTGCATGTTGGTTCAATATTGTATTATGGTTCTTCAAATCATTTTGGTTCTATGCTCATACTGGATGATGTGGGATCCCTTAAGGCCTTCCTTCCAGTGGTTCTTGTCCCATCAACTTCAACACTCTATCTGGGATCAAGATCAATAGATGTTTATAATGCCTTGGAACTTGTATGCCTCAATGCTAGGTTTCCTTGCTGATAGCAGTGAGGATGCAATAATTCCTCCTAACTATCAGATTCTACAGGTTACTCGTCATCAACACATTCATTCATTCCTAACAGGATGCATTATGGGTACCTTGACACTCATTGACATCAATGGTTAGTGATCTTTCATTGGTTAACGACATACATTAATGGCCATTAATCCAATGATTTATTTCCATACTCGACTTCAGCACATCCATTCGCATGGCAATAATTGTACTATGGATTCAGGTTTTGATGAAAACTATATGGTTTAATGGTATCAACAGTTGCAGTATTTTCCACATTTTTGCAAATAAAAACGGAATGTCATTCTTGTTGCGGTACCTTTCCCTGTAATAGAGTTTATGGTTCCCTCTAGTAGTATTATTGATTGTTATTTGGCATTGGTTCCATCAATATTTGTTACATCTAACAAATATGATTAGAAAAATAGAGTTCAAATTGAATTCAACAAATAGATCATTTTCAGTGGATGTATCTCTGCAGCAGAATCAATATCAAACATCAACTTATGTGTATTTGATTTGCGTTTTCATTTTCAAATTGCAACCATTCAACATGGTTAGCAGGAATAATTCCTACAACACTTCAATATTTCGATAGTCCTTTTCATTCATAACTCAAATATCATATCTCAAAAGGATGCATGAGGAGATGCATCATTCTCGGTGTGGGGGAGAGATAGCATTGAGTTATCAATGCCCTTTTATGGTTCTAAATGCATATGGATTTCAATTTATCCATATCTCCTTCAAACAATCCTCAGGATACTTGTTTTGTCCTGGTCAACCACATGCCAAGTGGAAATGAGCAGTGAACTCCCAACACAATTTTAGAAAGAAATGGAGAAGAATCAAAAAAATTATTTCATCCTTACATCATGAACTCTTTCAGTTGATCTTCAACATGAATCCATGAGTTCATTTCTCTTCTCTCTGGTCATCAAACATCTGAAAGAGGTAAAGTTGGGTAAGTGATTTATGTCTCTAAGTAGTCATCTTACATGGAATTCATGCACATAAGCCTTTGAAGTTTGACACTCCTTTCAAAGTATACTTTCTTACCTTTTCATACTCAATTTATTACATCATCATATTTCATACCCTTTCTTAATATCATTTGCCATCCATCATCATTAACTACCCTGACCTTGACAAACTTTGAAGAACTTAAGGAAAAATAAACTTCCCCATTCAAGTATCCTACTTCCTACAAAAATTATGTTGAGTTTCTGAGTCTTATTGTTTTTTTAAAATGAAGCACATCTCAAAGAACAAGAGAATCCATACACTTGCAGTTTGATCTCATTAGATTGCAGACCTATACCTTGTTTTCTCCTTATCACAAAAGAAAAAATGATAAATAGAAAAAAATAGAAGACAAATGTAAATTAGAAAATATATATATATATATAATAAGGGTTATGAAAGGAAAGGAGGAATTCAAAAGAAAAGAGGCAAGTAGGAAAGAAATAATTACATATGCAGGATTGAACACTATGCACTATACATCTTCACACGCATCATTACCCACCTTCACTCATATGAACTTCATAAGGCATAAAAATATTAAAAGTGGTTGAATTCTCATGTTTTGATGGTTGCTCAGAATAGATGTTGTCTTTTCCTAACTTATTTCTTGAGGATGTGGAAGATTCAATGCTTTTCAAAGTTTTTGTAGCTTGACTAGCTACAGAATTTTTGTAGGTGACAGTTTGCAGAGGTCGTTTTTCCACGTCATTTCAAAATTGATGAAGATGAATTAAAAAATTCTGAGATATGGGTTTTGAAGAGAATATAAAAAATTGAGTAAGACATGGACTTTTTTTCCTAAAAAGTGCACGATAAAAAATATATAAGCATGTTTTAAATCTGATTGAATAAAGATTACCAAAACAATTATTAACAATTACAGGTAAATTTTTGTAGTTGATTTGAAGTTTTGAATGGTTGCACGCATCCCAAGATGAGATCGTGACTTGGAGATGGTTTCAAATCATGAACATATGGTCATCCACCTCTCATTCAAGATTTCCAACATTTTCATAATTTGTACAAGTATTCAACCATGAATAAAAATAACATTTTTTTTGTGGTAGCTTTCATCAACAGTTTGATTGGCATTTGTCTCAGAGATTACAAGAACCATTTTCAGAAGATAGACTCAACATTTTCATCATCAACAACAACATTTATATCATATTCAAACTACAACAAGTCAATATTCAGATAGTCAAAGTTTATTTTCATAAATAAGTGAGTAGTAGTAATCAGAGTAGCTAGTTCCATAATGTTTGTTGTCATTACAAGAAAAAATTTCTTATCAAATCTTCAACAACATTAGCATCTTCAAATTCTTCAATAGCATCAGCATCTTCACCAAATTTTTTAGTGTTTTCATCAACAATATTCACCAGCATCAGTTTCAGAATTGAATCTTCAACAATAATCAAAAGCACACAATTAATTCCAAAAGTTCAACCAACTACAAAAATTCAGAGTTCTGGAACGATATCATGCAAAATTTTCATGAAATTCAACGATATTATCTTCATCAACAATGTCAGATCAGTCATCAACAACAAAATTAGAGTTGTTTACAAAAAAATCAGAGTTTGACTTCAAAATATTTGATAATCTGCATAAGAGTCCTACATTGGATAGCTACAAAAGGTATATAGTTATTTTTAGATCATTTTGACAATTAGACTTATGAATTCTAAGAAATATAAACATGAAACTCTAGTTTAAATTCCAAAAATCTCACAATAAAAAAATCTCTATCCATAATGACCATTTCCATATCCATTCTGTGATTTTCCAAATATTCACCATTCATTGTAATCACAATTGAATGAGGGAACCGAAATCAGCATGTTCAAGTTCGAATTTGACATGACTTGTTTTCATATTCCATGATTTCTCGTATTTCTTCATAATCGATTTTGTATCTTCCCATACCATAAAATAATCACGTAAATATTTTACGAATTATTTCATCATTCGCCAAATTTTAAATTTGTCCCTTGGTTTCTCTATATTTTCCATCGATTTTGATTCTATTCGCCATCCATATTCTGAGACAAAAAGAGTAGAATCAAAGTCTGACTTTCCAAATTGGTTTTTTTTTTGTTGTTTCTCTGCAATGGGAATAATAGTGAGATATGAGTCTGATGGAGTCAAAATTTTCAAGGCTTATTCAAAATATCGAAAACATTTTGAGAAAGACGGATGGATAACTTTTTTACAAAATTTTAGAGGTCATGACAACGAGGAGACCAAAACCTTAAGAAAATTCAATATGCAGAGACAATGAGGTGTATACCAAGGAAGCTGAGAACTAGAATGATGAAAGAATTAAAGAAAAAAATGATCACAATTATGGAGCAACCAATAATTGATATCGATCTATCCAAAGAAAA
Organism: Picea engelmannii; assembly: GCA_009831015.1. Lineage (NCBI taxonomy): Eukaryota > Viridiplantae > Streptophyta > Pinopsida > Pinales > Pinaceae > Picea > Picea engelmannii. The sequence goes on along the minus strand of ML800939.1, from coordinate 35,756 downwards.
AGTCAGCAAATTATAAATGAAAGCGACAATTGGAAGTCCATAAATTGATACAAGCCAACAAATATTGTATGAAGAAATTGAACTTCTTGAAAAAGCAACTCAACAGTTATAGTCCAAAGATCCAAATTAGGTGTCATATTTCATTCAAAGTCCATCATATTTTTATGAAGAGCGGGAAACAATAGAAACATTGAAAGAGGAAATCAATGGTTTAATTAAAGAGAAGCATGAACAAAAATATTCAAAGAAGAGGCAGAAGGCAGTGGTTTGATCTGAACAAAGGTATTTTGGAGAAATAAGAAATAAATTTTTAAATTTTTTCCTTGCATGAGGACATGCAAAAGCCTCATCACAGGGGAATGTTGGGTATCGAGAATAACTCTTTTTTTCAATAATTTTGCTACCCATTCTACATATTGATCCCTTATAAGCATGTCATATCCATCAACTTACACTTCAAATACCACCATTTTGACAAATAATTTTGATCTAAGCTATGAGGATACAAATCAGGTAATTGTTTACTTTCTTATGTTTTTGTGAGTCTTTTTATAAAAGTCTTAAAGAAATAAACTAAGCTACAGAAACAATTTTGTTTTGTAGTGAACTTTAAATTTGTAACTAAGTCATAGGTTTGGATATAAGTGAACTCAGATCACCAAAAGAAAAAATGCAAAGATATTTCAAAAGTAATTCTTTAGCTTGTCAACCTATCAGCATTAACCAAGTACCTTCCACATCATCACAACAAAGTGGTCAATGCTACAATCAAACATGTACAGATTTCTATCAGTTTCTAGGTAGTGATTTTTCGAGGTCAATTGCGAGCACAAGGAAACAAATCTTAAAAATCAGCCAAGTGGGTTTTTCCAAAACGAGCCCATTTAGCTTCCTCAAAATGTGAAGGATCTGAGAGGTTTTCTTGATTATTTAAACCATATTTTTTCAGTTTTCGTATTACGGCCAACAAAAGAAGAAATTTGAAATGCTCATCGAATCAAGGAGGAGATCATTCATTCTGAGAAAAAATCATATCTAGTTTGTTGATTCATAAATCTATAGGAAATATTTGAGCCTAATAGGTTGTTTTTCATTTGATATAAATTCCCAAAGCAAGACTGTGAAGGGGGATCTGAATTTCAAAATCTTGTAAACTTTGTTTTATGATTTTGCTAATATAAATATTGTTTATGGCTTGATCAAATGATATTTCATCATTTGATGTGTTAAGGATTGTGTTGCAAATAGTTTAAGTTCATAAGGCTTCATTCAATAATGATTCCCGAGCCTGGAGGGCCCCCTTGTGAGGAGAATCGAGATTCGGTGTTCATTTTATTTATCTACCATTTCATTTCAGTTGTTTTCTTTGATTTTTGTTGCATTCTTTCATTTCAAGTTGTGTTCTTTTATTTTTACAGCTAAGTGTTACACAGTCAATTCTATGTTCACAAATTATTAACTGACGGAACCAAAATGGTAAAATTTGTAGACTACATAACCGAATGGTAAAATCTATAGATCTAAGGGTTAATTATTAGAGTGGTTAGAATCTTGGTTGTGTTATCTTACTGGTTATGCATTTACATTGTTTTTTGTAGCTTAGTTATGCATTTAAAAGTAGTGAATAATTTCCTTTCTGCAACACAAATCATTTAGGTACAGAGAAGCTAAGTCCTTGCATATATTTTTCTTTACACTTAATAATTTTACAAACTCGGATTGATGAATTAAATGTAATAGAATTCATTCAATTGAATTGACTAACACAACTCTCCATTCATTTTCCACCATATTTTGGTAAGGTGATTCACGTGTCCAACTAAAAAATGGAAGTTTAAGGATTCCTTCTCAAGTATTCATGGAGGGTGCTAGTTATTTCTTATGCAAAGCTATCTATAGATTATTCTGCCTCGTATGAGGAGGAATATTTTCTAGTCATAATGATAAAAGGAGATGCAAAACCCTTAGTGTAAGAGAAATCTAGGCTGCCATGAATTAGATTGAGCCAAGGAGTAGAAGATGGGATGCTTGAATGCAATGTTGTCAGGGTGGGAGAGTGGCCTCCATAATATCCCAAGATGTTGGTACTGAAAGGTGAAGGTATTGACCCAAAAATAATGCCAAGGAAGATCTAGGTGGGAGGGTGCTTCTCCAAAGAACCAAATCTAAAATATGCTCCCAAGAGATATTAGGGTGGAGGGCAGGACTTAGAGAACCCAACACTGTAATTATGGGTGGAGAACAGAGTCAAAGAACAATAATTTTGAAAGAGTAGTCATCAAATGACTTATCTAATATCAAAGGATGAGAGCGGAGACCGTCCTAAACTAAAAAACTAGTCAAAAGAGGGAAGTGCACTACCTAGAAAAATATTAACCCAAAAAATAGACAATAAATAACAATAATGAAGAAAACTTTAGAGCCAAATGGAGTACAATTGTATTCATTATGTCCAATGCCCTTTTATGAGTTCATAATGGGTCCAAACATTCCTTAGTCTATGCATGGATATAACTTGAAGGATGAAATAAATACTACCCAATGTAACTAACTAATGCATGAAATAAATAGTACACATTGTAACAAACTAATGATGCAAGATAATTAAATGATTTGTACCTTGTCAAAAATGTTTTGTGGATCATGGAGGTGACCGCCCTTCAAACTTGCATTTGTCAAAGACAATAATAGGTTGAATGATTGAATAATAACTAAACATCTATGAGCTTGCATTTGACAAAGAGAATTAAACGTTATATGACTGAATAATAATTAACATGTACGACGCTCTATAAATACTAAAGGGGAATACCTCATGAATGAGATCCTCTTGGTTTTGAGAACAAATTATTATCTACTAAATAGGACCAACCACATGAAGGTGGAAGCTCATTTGTCCCCTCCCCCCCTTGCATCACTCTCAATTCCCCATACCCAATCATGCAAAACAAGTAGCAAAACAAGAATTAAAGGTAAATGAAAGAAAGAAGGTACATACATACAGAACATATAGGTTCACGCACAACTAGCAAAACAAAAAATTGTGCAGTCAATAATTTAAATTTAATAAAATTTGTCTTGAAAATATGTATAGTCACTTCCTTTTTTGTTTCTTCTTTTTGATAAAATGCATTAGTAAATCATCATCACATTCATATTGATCCCAACCTTCATCTATTGGGCCTTGTTCTGTTGCTGGAAGGTGATGGGTCATCTCAATCATTGTACTAATTCTAGTAGTAGGACATGGACTTTGATGCACTACAGAGGAATCCACTACAATAACAAAATGTGTTAAAAGGACGTGGTTATTTATTATTCATAGCATTGTTTCATTAGTACAAATATCATTGTTATGTTTTTTACCTGGAGGAGTAGTTGACACCATTGGTTGGATTGTCATCAGTTCCTCTCCTCTCTGAGCACCCTCATCTACATGCTCTGCCATTGAAACAAGAAAAATTATAAGTACACCATCTGATGGAAATATATATAGTCGTCATATTATACATTTTATTTTAAATACATACATACCATGATGGCTTTGCGAACCACTAGCATCATGGGGTTGTTTTCCACCACCGTTAAATGAGCCTTTGTTTCTTTCCTGCTTAAAACAAATAGACACATTAATTGATGGGGTAAATCAATAGTCAATATATTTGATAAGTAATCAACAACTACAATCTTTTTATTTTATTTACCAACTCATTTTAAGGGTAAGATTGTGTGTGTCCCTTCCTTTGTCGATTTTCCACCACATCTTGAAATTCGAACTTGAAGTCGAGAATCAAGTCTTCTTTGGTGGCAGCGATGTTTAATGTATCCCCCTGCATAACATGCCATAAGATTAAGATTTTTTCTTACTAGTTGCAATTAGATAAAATTTGCATTATGATATTTATAATATGAATAAATTATTTGGTACTTACAATTCGATCTTTTAATCTCAAGTCACCACCTTGGCCAAGTTTGTGCTTCCCACATTTTTCTAGTCTTTCCTTGGTTTCTTTTGACCTGTCTAGGATCCTACGAGAAGTTTCAAGTATGTTATAAGATATCACAATTTTTTTTGTAGAACTAAAGAAAATTCAACATATTCAATTCAAAATATCATATATTACCTTTCAGGGCCAGGTGGTGTCTTCCCTTCGTGTCTCAATGCACTCTCCTTTTCATATTCTTGTCTTCCATTCCCTCTCAAGAATGGCCAGAGGAATATCATACTTAAGGTTCTTTTTCAATTGAACCATATATTGATCTCTAACATATTTCAAATATGCACCATCCCTCGAGTTGTTTCGTACTTGTTGAATGAATCACCAAACAGGTCGACCATATGGTTTGTAATATTTTTTTCTAAATCCTTGTCATGCAAGGTCTCGTAAAAAATGTTGTTTCCTGCACAAAGATATGATAGTCAGATTAAAATAATATGAAATATGTAGGTTTCAATAAAATGGTAGAAACTATTTAACATATTCAAAAATACCTGGGATTTGTTGTATCTTCAGGGGAACCAAGTTATCGTCCACCAAACTTTTAATGGAGAGTGTTCTCGATCTTTGAACACATGATTCCCCAAGATAACAATTTTATGGTTGCATAGAACCAATATCCTTGTGAGATTTTCCCTATATACCATCATGTACACATTCTAGTGTGTGTAGTGGGGGCATCTCATGGGCCCCAGGAATTTCAATCCTTTGAGCTACATACAAAGAGGAAAATAGCCTCGCAGGTATGTGGATTGTGCTAGGACATTGTGGGGTTTGTGCATCACTTCCACCAGTAGGCTCCCCATGACTAGGTTGTTTCATTGGATCCAAAAATTCCTATATAAATAAAATATTAGAGTATTGCTCGTATAACGGTATCAGAAATTTTTTTATAAATCAATACATGTCAGAAATAGTATTTTTTTTTAAATTGTGCTTACCCCAAATTTTTCTATATCCTGCCTTAAAATTTTCATCCTTTCTTTGGCCTCCTCTGTAAGTGGCTTAGACCTAGCCAATTCAATGAATTCCCTATTTTCCTTTCTCAAGGCCTTTCGAATTATTTCCATCAAGTTGATGGAATCATATATTTCATCCCACGCATCATCATGCTTTGACAGTGTGCTTGTCTACATTAACAAATAAACATGTTAATTCAATTATTGTAAGCAAGAATTAATATGAAAATCATCGTTAATATACCTACTGCGAGCAAGTCGGTGCCTTCCCATGATCACCCTGCCACATTATAAGATGCATGACATTTTAGAATGTTAGAAAATAATCTAAGAAGCATGAGCTATTAAAATGTATGTTAAAGATATAAAAAGGAAAACATTAATTACATGTTTGGTATACTGATAGAACATATTTACCCCCATAATAGGATTGATTCCATCGATTTGACTTAAATCGTAATCGACCAACAACTCTTCCCTTGCAACTATTGTTTTTATTGTACATATGAATATTATATTTCCTTCAAACCCCTAAAATATACAATTGGGTTGTTTACTTGTTGTCCTGACTGTCTTGTATTGTTAATAATCCCTACAATATTCCTCGATGTCTTTGGCCTTCCATAAATATACATTATGAATCCTTTATTGTGATTGTTGTATTTTAGTTGTATATAATTTGCAGCAACTGCATATCTCCACATATTTGGCATATATCGGACTAGCCTCAACCAATCTTAATAGTTGTAGCATGGTCTTCCATACTCCACCAACTCAACAAGTCCTCCATCTTTCACCTTTATTCCATCCATGGAGAATAGACCCAGACCATGTATGGAATATAGAGAAATATGATAAATCCTCTCATTAACACAGAAGTCAGTGTCCAACTGAGGAAGTCCATCGGATACCCATCATATCACTAGATGTTTGTACCTCAAAGGAACCTTGATGTCACGTATGCTCTCATTGTCATAAGAAAATGAACCTCCTGAATCAACAAGAAATAATTTCATGTGCCTACAAATTTTTCTTTTGACCTTTTCACCTCTAGTTGATCTCACCCTGTTATATGTGTTGGACATAACAAATTCCCCCCCTCGCTCCAGAAATTCCCTCGCTCGGAGATGATAGGTATGACAGGTACCTGTTCAGTTGTACCTAAACCCCATTGAATGAGAAAAAGTAGTTAGCGAAAGGGGATAATTGATGGACAATGATTAATTTGACACTATATTTCTAATGAGAAAGATAGACGTTGTCATAATTTGACCCAAGACATAATTCACATTTTTTATATTGTTTTAAAATGGACCAATTTTGGATTATAAAGGACCTTTGACTCCTATATGGAGGCAGAAATGTAATTCAAGCAATTCATTTTCTGGTATTTGTCTAGCATTCTGTTAAGAACCAAGCATCAATATAGCATAGAAAAACCTCAAGAAAAGTACTCAACGCCTTGAAAGAGAGATAATATCAGATAATAAGCCTCTTCGAGGGGGCAACCTCCTTTTACCCCACTTAAATGTTCAAGTACAAGATGA
>ML800939.1:0-17010 GCA_009831015.1 Picea engelmannii | reverse complement strand
TGATTCATAAATCCAAGGTCTTAGCTAAAATATGATATGACGCATTAAGTAGAGTGATAGGCCACTAGATAGTGATTAGTTCTAGGTCCCCTAGATTGGAATAAATGTAATTAGACTTATTTTGATGTGATCATCATTTATTGCTTATGTACAACTTCCGTGCATACCTAATGTAGGCTAGACCCGACAAATACCCATGTGGCCTTATAGAACTCACACAAAAACCCATCAAAGACCAAGGGATCTATCATAAGCCATCTCTATCAAGGCTATGCTAATCTCATCTAGAATAAACTCCTTATCACACAAAACTTGATGTTTAATTCATATGTCATAGCACCACATCATGTAAAAACATTTTTATAACCACCCCACATGATTTCATCATCCCTTGTGACACTTTCATAGTTAAGTCTTTAAATAATTCCTTAGTGGTTATGTTTGCTACTTTAAACAAATGCATCCTAGATTGAATCTAAACATCTAATATTGAATCTAAACACCTAAGGCTTACCACATTTTATCTACTTTTAAAAAGTGATAAAGCTTTGATACCCATACTCGTATTTCTTCATCAGAAGGGCTAAACTAAAGTTTTTGATATAGTCCTTAATTTTTTCCTTTACATATTTATAACATTGCTCCTAATTATTGTGAATTATTAACTATAGCCATATCCATGGTAATTAATGATTCGTTTTCATTTTTCACGTTTACATTACAAACTTTATTTTTTTTTTAAATTGATTTATGAATGTTACACATGTTTAAACGTGACACATATGTTTCAAAAATGACACATAAACCATCATCATCATAACACTAAACTAAAAACGTAAGTTATAGAAAAAAAAATTGTATATCAAAATCAACTTTTCAAATAAAATTACAAACTTAATCATTTGGAAAAAAAATATAGTGAACAATATTTCTTAATCTAACAAACAATCTCCCAAACACAAAAGCAGTGCAAATCATTCAAACAAACAATCTTCCAAACATAAAAGCAGTGCAAAACATTCAAACAAATGATGTTAATATTCATTAACGTTACATGAAACTTCTTCAACAACAAAATTATGAAACATGAGTTTCCACCAATTATTCATGGTCAAACAAGATTTCCTTCATTAAGGTAACAATATGAATTGGAATGTTATATTCCTAAAAGTAATGTGAGTAACCAACTTGCATGTGTACTTCTCACCATACTATTTAATCCAAATGGGGGTAGGGTATGCATACCTCTGTAGACTTTATCAGTCAAATCGTTGGGCAAAGGGGGTCCCTTGTCCAACAAAGAAGGGGTCGCATACACCAATTTGGTGTTTGGCTTCATCGTGACCTTAAAATTAGATTATTATTATTAATAGAGCCTGAGTGGGTCTAATGGTACTTAAGAACATGTGTTTCATGTTAAGAGGTCACAAGTTCAAATCCAGAGGGGGGTAGGGTATGTATACCTCCATAGACTTTAACAGTCAAATCACTGCGCGGAGGGGGTCCCTTGTCCCACAAACAAGGGGGTCTCATACACCAATTTGGTGTCTCGCTCAGTCGTGACCTTAAAATTAGATTATATATATAATGAGAAAATATTAGTTATCATTATAAGCAAACTGAAATTTCATATTTTTTTAATGTACATTAAAAATAATATTAATTATAATTATAAAAAGTGATAACCAAACTTGAATTTAAATAATTCAAAGTGATAACCAAATTTGACCTTCTATCTTTTTTAATGTAGAGTAAAGAAACAATGTTGATTATGATTATAATCTAACATTCTTTAATTTGATGTAAAGAAACAATGTTAATTATGATTATAATTATAAAAGAAATATTTAATGTTGAATGTTTATTATAATTAATGGTTGGTAAGGTTAGGAAGTTATACCTAATTTATTAAAATTATATGTTAATGTGATTTGTTATATTTAAATGATATATTAGTGTGGATTATTACAATGGTCATGAAAATGATGATGGCAATGGTGATGATGACGACGATGATGATGGCCATGGCGATGACGATGATGATGACGATGGTGGTGATGATAATGGAGATGAAGATGGAAATGACAATGGCGATGATGATGATGATGATGATGATGATGATGATGATGACAATGATGATGACAATGGCGATGATGATGTTGACCATGATGATGACAATGATGATGGCGATGACAATGACGATGACGATGATGATTACAATGATGATGATGATGATGACTGTGACTGTGACAAGGACAATGACAACGATGATGATGACAATGACTATGACGATGATGATGACGGTGACAATGACTATGACGATGATGATGACGGTGACAATGACGATGATGATGATGATGATGATGGCAATGATGATGATGATGATGACAACGACGACGACGACGATGATGATGATGACCATGCCGATGAAAATTGTGATGACGATGATGATGACAATGGAAATGATGATGATGATGGCAATGATGATGATGATGATGGAGATGACAACAAAAATTATGATGATGATGATGATGATGATGAAGACAATGGTGATGAAAATGACGATGACAATGGAAATGATGATGACAATGGAAATGATGATGACAATGGCGATGATGATGATGATGATGACAACGACGATGATGATGACAATGACAATGTTGATTATTATGATGATTATGATGATGATGACCATGACGATGATGATGACCATAGTGATGACAATTATGATGATGACGACGGATGCGATAATCACGATGGTGATGATTATGATGATGATGATGATGATGACCATGTTGATAACGATGGAGATGACGATGACGATGAAAGTGTCAATGCTGATGATATGGTGATGACAATGGCGATGATGATGACAATGGTGATGATGACAATGGTGATGATGACAATGGTGATGATGATGATGGCGATGATGACCATGGCGATGACGATGACAATGATGATGATGATGACAAGGACGACAATGATGATGATGATGATGATGATGATGAAAATTAGATGATGACAATGGCGATGATTATGATGACCATGACAATGACCATGACGATGACGATGACAATGATGATGATGATGATGACAATGACAATGATGATGATGACAATGACGATGATGATGATGATGACAATGACAATGACGATGATGATGATGACAATGATGATGATGATGATGACTATGATTATGATGACCATGTTGATGATGATGGTGATGATGATGATGATGATGATGATGATGAAAATGAGAATGATGACGATAATGAAGATGATGATGAAAATGGAAATGATGACAACGATGGAGATGATGATTATGGTGGTGGTGATGATAATGGTGATGATGATGATGATGACAATGATGATGATAATGGCGATGATGATGATGAAGATGAAAATGATGATGATGATGATGATGATGACCATGAAGATGACGATGATGATGATGACTGTGAAATTCATGATGATGATGATGATGATAACCATGGTGATGACGATGATGATGATGATGATGACTGAGACAATCATGATGACGATGACCATGGCGATGATGATGATGACTCCAACAATCACGATGACGACGATGTTGATGACCATGATGATGATGATGAGGACTACGATGATGACAATAGTGATGATGATATTGATGATGATTTTGATGATGATGATGATGACAACAATGTTGATTATGGTGATGACAATGACGATGATGATGATGACAATGAGGACGATGGCAATAACGATGATGATGGCAATGAGGATGATGATGACAATGATGATTATGATAATGATAATGATGATGATGATGACGATTGTGACAATGAAGATAACAACGATGACGATGAAGATGGCAATGGAAATGATGATGATGATGATGATGACGATGATGATGACCCTGTTTATGATGATGGCAATGATGATGATTATGACAATGGCAATGATGAAGACGATGGAAATGATGATGATGATGATGATGATGACAATGGTGATGGAAATGATGATGACAATGATGATGACAATGGCGATGATGATGGCAATGATGATGACAATGACAATGTTGATGATGATGATGATGACAATGATGACCATGATGATGTCGATAGTGATGATGATGATTGTGAAAATCACGATGACGATGATGATGATGACCATGACAATGATGATGATGAATGAGGAAATCGCGATGACGACAATGCTAATGACCATGATGATGATGAGGAGGAGGAGGAATATTGTGATGATGATGATATCGATAATGATGATGATGACGATGACTGCAATGATGATGATGATGATGATGATGATGATGATGATGATGATGATGATGACAACGATGACAATGTTGATTATGGTGATGACAATAACGACGACGATGATGACGACACCATGACGACAATCATGATAGTGATGATGATGATGAGGAGGAGGAGGAAGAGGATGGCAATGTTTATTATGATGATGAAAATCATGATGACGACGACGATGATTGACCCATATAAATAAATACTTTAAATATAATAAATCATATAAAAGATAAGATCACATAACTCCTACATTTCATCATTTCTGCAATATCATTGATCATATTCTTCTTCTTACAAGTATACATCTGTATCATCTGGTTTGGAATCGGTGTTGAAAGGATTGGCCATATCAACATCATCATCAATGATGATGTCATTTTTTAGAATATCAATGTCAATATCATTTTCGAGAACATTGTCATCTACATCTGGCTCAACTTCTTCGACTTCTTCATATGATGATACATCTACCTCATGCTCCTCTACATCTTCTTCTTCTTCAATATCATCTTCTTCCGATACATTATACCTCACAATCCTTTCTCTTAGATCATATCTAACAATGTATGACCAACCTAGTTTACTTGGAACCTCTGAAAAAAAGATTTGCTCACATTGGCTTGGAAGAACATAAGTTGTTGTACTCAACTCAAATGTCCTTGTATTAACCATGGTAAATCCATTGGCATGCTCAATAATAGTTCTATCTGGATCACATTCATTCATCTGTAACTTGCACCATTTGACCTCGAACAAAACTAACTTGAAGGATTTAAAGTCACACTCGATTATATCATCCAAATACCCATAGTATCTATTTTTTGATACTGTTGGATGCCCATCACTTATTGAGGAAACATTAGTGACCTGAAAGACTGTAGTTATCCCACAATCAAAGGTTTTTTTATCGTCATCCCACTTTTTGATGTGAAATTTACGACCATTGCACCACATAGCCTTGTGGTGTGTCAACTACAATATGCCTAACACATAAAAAAAATGCATTATCAATCAATAAACATATTTAGACTTAAGAAAAAATTATAAAAAAAAAACACACCACATAGATTAATATATTAGAAAAAAACTAAAACATGATGTGGGTGAATGATATTCTTGTCTGTTTATCTTTTAAACCATATGCTAAATCAATTTCCCTCTTAGTAAGATAGGTATCTTGATTACGATGAGCTTCTTTAAGAAAAGTAGCCACCCCTTCTCATGATAACCTACCATTACATTGTATACATCAATCTATCCATACCTTCATCCAATCAAGATTGTTTGCGATGTATAATTGTAGTGCATCCCACTCTTGACCAACTATATGAAAAAAAAAGAATAAAAAATGCTAATTAGAATAAAGATTAATAATTGATCATGGAAGCTAAATAAAAAATAAATAAGTACAATATATAAATAAATCAATATTAATGTAAAGTATTATAGATATATACCATTTAATTACCTTTCACTTTCCTCATTGTACCTTTTCCTAACCAGGACCTCCCCTTCAAATTTGTTAATGGAATTGGCATCCCAAATCCTAGGCACCTTCATGATTTTCACTGCTAATTTAGGAAGATATTGACTAATATACACCAAAGATTTATATATCATATAGCCCTCCACCATAGATCCCTCAAGACGTGCTCTTTGTCTAACGAAAGCCTTCAATGACTTCAAATTCCTCTCCACCCTCCACATTGACCTTGTGTGTACAGGTCCACACATTTCAATCTCCTCAAATTTGTGTATGAGGTAGTGTTCTTGTGCATTGAAAAATGTCAAAGGTGGAAACTTTTGCATTTCGCACATTAGCCGAGGAATTTCTCTGCCCCAATGTTTTATATATTCTTTATGGATTTCTTTAGATGACAACCACCTACACATGATATAACAAATCAAATCATAGGTTTCAACAACATATATACATTGAAAGTAAAACAGATGTCAACAAGTTGAGCAACAAATATTTTTCATATAAATCATTAATATTTACCTCATGTATTTTCCAAGATCATGTATAACTTGTTTTACATTGTTTTCAAATCTATGAGGGAGAGATAAAGGTATAACATATTGTAACAACAAAGGGATCATTAATTTTTTTGAAAAGAAAAACAAATTATAATACTAAAAATTTGAATATTTACCAAATATAGAAATCTACCAAAATAAGTATCTTAATGAAGGTATGCCATTCATGAGTTTTCACCCCACCAAATCCACCTTTCTTCGTTAAGTTGTTTATTATTTTTGAAGCAAATCCCATGGGAAATTTAATTTTTTGAATGACCTCTTTTACAACAATGTTTTCCTGCTCTATAAATGACCATGGAAGACCATTTCAATGTCCATTGCTATTCAAATAAATCACATGTTGTAGTGCATGATTGGCTTCATGAATGTCAGTACAAATTTTGACAATTTTTTGTTTGTCACCCCTTCCATCTACAAATCTCCATAGTGTTTTTGTTACATTCTTCCTAATATGCATTGTATCAAACAAATGAGCTATTTGTAGGTACTCATAGTAAGGCAACCTATTGAATTGTATAGGGTAACTTTTCATTCATCATGGAATCCCATTAATTCCTTGACGACATTTATGAAAAATAATTAATGAGATTACAAAAATAATTGTTAGATACAATAAACATAATTCAATACAAATTGAAATTGTAAAACATTAATATATATGATACATAGACTAAATGCTTACCTTGACGATTTTTATTATATTCCAACTTCCATAGGTGAGGTGTAATTCTTCGTGGTTTTATTCCAATCTCTTCTTTCAAATTGAAAAGATGTTTTTTGTAGTTCAATACCTATGGTTCTTAGGGAGAAAGTGCCTATATTCATCAAATACCTCCTTTCCTAGAATTCTTGAATGACTTGATTTCATCCTAGGACCACAAACTGGACATGCAAATTTACCCTTTGTTTGAAGACCTGCAATATATGGATTAATGTCAGTATTATTTATTTAATAAGGAATTAATATTTAAGAAGCGTGCATCATATTTTCATAAAATTATATACTATTAAAGTGCAATAGTATGTTACATACCACAAAAATGTGTTAGCCTTGGGGCATCATGAATTTCCCATGTAAGTATTCCATGGAATTGAAATTCATTTTTCCCTATTGGTCTAAAGATGTCGTACATAGTGATTCCAACCCATAACTTTAGTAGCTTGTCAACAAGAAGCTCAATATATACATTTATATCTTTCACTCGGTACTCACCCAATTGGGTGAAAGTACACATAATTACTACCTTCTGTATATATAAGTAATTATGCAACGAATAAGACAAACAAAATGCAACGTTCAAACCAATTTTGTAAACAGATACTTGGAACAATCATTGTCAACATTGTGTGCTCCCTCTTTATTGACATCCAAGGAGGAAGGTTATTGTTTATAACAAAAATAGGCCACACTAAGTAAATAGACCTAAGCTCACAAAATGTATTGACACCGTCAGCTGCCAATGAAAGCCTAACATTATGAGGTTCTTCTTTAAAAATTGGTCATATTTTTTCGATGTTCCTAAATGCAGAACCATTTGCATGCATGAGAAGAACATCATATTCACTTATGTGTTGTGTATGGTAATCCATAAACTGCGCAATGCTTTGGCACTTGAACAATTGTTGCAAACGTGGAATTATTGGAATATGACGAAGAACCTTATGAGGCACCTTTTTTGTTATTTGATCAGTTCGATATCTATTGATTTGACATTGCAGACATTTCGTTTCTGATGCATATTGTCCATAATATATAATATGATCATTCAGACATGCATCAATAGCCTGATACTCCATTCCAATATATTTCATAATGGCAAACAACTCTCGGTGTGTGTGAGGTAAATTATTTGACGGTGGTAAGAAAAATTCACTTAACAATCTACATCATAGAAAATAACTAGTTAATGTAAATAATAGTAATAAAAAAAGGGAGAGGTGTGTGTTTTTGCGGCTAGGGTTTTACCCTAGCTGCAAGCCCTGTCGTAGTCCTCTGATTTCCTGGTGTTGGTTCTATCTGTAATTCTCACGGGGCTCGTCCTAGAGTTCATTTTCTGTTTTTTTATTCTCCCTTTCTTCTCGGTGTCAAATCTGATGTGTGGAGTGGGTCTTTTGGTGTGTGTCTGCCTGGAGTCGTCAGTTTTTGTGGTGTAGTTTCTTCAGCTTTCGGTTTTTGGCGTTGTATTCACCTTTTGATCTGGTGCCTCTAGTATAGATCAGGGGGTCGTCTCCCTTGCTCGAATGTTCTTTCGTCCACATCTGGTGCTTAATGTTGTGGATTTGGGTTTTCATCGGAGATCAATGATGGCCTTTCCTCATGTGTTGTATGATCTTGTTGGTGTTGAGTTCCCTATCCATTGCGGCTCTATTATTTCTCTTATTGTACCTTTTCAAGATGTTGGATCGCGTCAGGGTCTGATGTATACCCATTGCTTCGCTAGTTCTAGTTTCACAAACTTGTTGTCGGGGTTCGGGTTTATTGAAGCAGGGCTATGGGGTTTTGGAACTTCTCGTGTCTCAGGGAGGAATGTATGTCTCTCTTGACCTGGTTCGTCCTACTTTTGGTTTTGGGGTTTTATCATCAGCGGTCTCTTGCTCTATATTTGGTGTCGGTTCATTCAAGGTTTGGTGTGTTCTCAGGCTCGGTTGCTTGAGAGGTATATACTTCTATGACTTGGTCCGTCTAATCTCTATATTTTTCTCTGTAAATGTTGTCTTTGCTTGCTCATGGTTATGGCTAGTGTTTTTTCTTCCTTCTCTAGTTTTGGTGTTGGTTCATTCAGGGTTTGATGTATACTCAGGCTTTGTGGCTTGAGAGGCTTATACCTCTATGACCTGGTCCATCTGGTATCTGGAGTTTTTATTTGAAGAATTCTCTATGAGCTCAATGTTAAGGTTGGGGTCTTTGCTTCTTCGATTGGTTTTGATGGTTGTTGCCTTTGGCTCACGTATGTGGTCTTTATGGGCCCTAACTTATTTTTTGTTTTACCTATGTTTTGATGTTGTACCAGCTGAATCTAGCCATATATGGAATGTGCTCACTTAACACCTATAGAATGTAATTTTGTCTCTTCGGATGAATAAAATTACACTTTTTCTGAGGAAAAAAAAATAGTAATAAAAAATATTGCATCCTTAATTTACACCTTAATTGACACTAAAAAAAGAGAAAAATAAAGTTGACCTTTACGTATAATATGTAACGAATTATATTATGTACCTTAGGATCTATGTTAGACAAGTGTTTGACAAACCATTCAATACCTTCAAGTTCACCAACAACATTATAGTAGAGAGAATATATAATATTGAGCCTTCATAAAGGGGTTGTTATGCCTTCTCAAGCATAGGTACATCATGAATATCATCAAAGTTTTCCTCATCGATAGGAGCAAAGATCAATCTATTTGTCCCACCATCCAGGTCAACAATATTATTGGTGTCATCTTCTTCCATAGGATTGACTTTATCTTCAATATCCATACCATATTTTGCATCTTGTAAAATAGTATTTCTACTACTACTTGGCAGATATTTATCCGTGCGACAGACACCTAGGAGGATTTATCTTTACAATTACAAACAATCAGTAACATTAGTGTATATAAAAAATATCAAAACAAAAGAAAATGTTATAAATACAATCAATACAAAGACATATATAATGACTAACTTACCATGGGACAATATGTATGCCCCCCTTCACAATGTTCATACCTCCAATAATGTATTTCAACTATTTTCCTTACAAGTCTTCTTATTTTCAATCCCCTGCATTGATTACAATGGCAATAACATTTTGCATCACCCTATGCCTCCAATGCAACCCTTAACCTACCAATCGTCCTTTCACTTTCTTCAGGTGTTGGCATTGGGATTTCCTATATTTACAACAAAATTCACTGAAGTAATATAAGTACAATATATGAATATATTCTTACGATACAAATGTTATCGGATATTGACCACATATGTACTAGAAAATTAATCCATTTTTTTCATAGATTTATTAAAGGTTTATAATAGTAGTGAACAATTAATCAACAAATCAAACCCATACATTTTTACCACATAAGTTCCAAAGCTTCACTATAAGCAAGTAATAAAATCAAACAATAAAATAGAACTAGACCAAGACACATTGTATAGTGATTAAATGGAATTGAGTAGACATGTTCATACTTATTTCCTAGGCAACAATTTGTGTCCCCAAATGAAAGAGGGTCTAAGGGTTAGGGATCCAATCTGGGTATTTAAAAAAGAGACAAAGCAATATTGAAAATTTGTAACCTTCAAAGTACAAAATCCAAGCTATGCAGATCAAGAATTGGATCTGAGGCAAGTAGCACATAGAAAAAAGACTAAAAAATCGTGCAGCGAACAATGAGCACAAAAATATTTTATAACCATCGCACCTACAACAAAATAGTCGAGATTACTAACCTCTATTGGTCTTCCGACGAACGTTGACTATGTTTAAGTTGACCAATTAATTGATCATTAAATCGTTTTCAAATAGGTAGCTTGCATTCTCTACATTCGTCGATAGATAGACGAACTATCGTCGCAAGATCGACGACTATAGAAATTCGTCGAAAGTACAACTTTCATCAGAGCACCTAGAAAAAATAAATAAATAAATAAAATAAAATAAATAAAAAATTTAATATGTCGTAATTTGCAACAATATGATTAATTTATCCTTATCATCGAAATTTTTTGTAGAATTTTGACCCCATATGTAGTAGTGGCTAGAGTGCCATGTTAGAGTCTATGTGTCATGCCATGTCAGCATCCACGTATCATTCCATGTAAGCATAGTTGTCACATCAGGCCATAAATGGTGGATAGTCGATGGTGGGGGGTTGGTTGAATTGGTGAAGAAGTATTTTAGTCGCCAACGAAAGTCATCGACGAGCGATGGTCGATAGTCAAGTCAGCCAATTCAGCGAGGTATTTCAATCAGTTTCCAAAGGAAAGGGCCAACGGTCGATGGTTGGGTCAACAATTTTGGAAAAGTGTTGTGTGTGTCCAAAGGAGAACATCGATTGTCGATCACTGATGGAGCTCAAATCAACGGTCCATATCTTTTTAAGTTGTTGATTGACGATGAAAATTGATTTGCGGGGTTTGGAAAGGATTAGTAGATCAACAACTCATATTTCAGTCAATTTAAGATCGACGACTCAGATTTAAAAAGTTGTTATAATAGTAAAATAGTGAATTTTCTATGATTTTTTTGAGATTTTGAAGGTTGAGAACAGCTTGTGGGACAATTTTGAGATCCTAAATGATAGTTTTAGGAAATGAACACTGATGAAAATGTAGTATACCAAGGTACATTGTATCTTTGCAACTTAAATAAAATAACTTGGAGAGAGCTATCCAACGAGCTACTCCAAGCATAAAATAGAGCTCGTATGAGAGAGTTACAGTTGAAATAGTTAAGGTATAATTTTGATACCAATTTACTTCTAGAGGGCATAACTCCTTGCTCATAAGTTTGTTTGAGGCACAGGAGCAATCTATGGAAAGCTTATGAACCATAGAAGACAACCATGGAGCCGGATTTAGGATTTGGGTATGTAAACAGTGCAGGAAGAGAAAGAAGAAACGTGTAGCATACAAGGATAAATTGGGAAAAGTAGTCTAAACTTCTTCGGACTATAACTTTCATCTCGGAGCTCAGATTTGAGAAAATGAATAGTCGCTGGAAAGGTCTTGATGAGGAGAAGAAATATTTCCACCTATAATTTTGAATTAGGTGCCAAAATTTTCTCAGAAAGTAATAAAGTAATTCTGTAGTAGTAAAAAAGTGGAAACTGCAACATGTGAATGTTGTAAATTTCCACTCAAAACTCTAAATGAAGCATGAGCACAACTGTTGGAGAGTTGTTTCGGAGAAGAATGTGTTTAAGGAATCAAATTTTGACTTGGTGCATTGTGTTCTTCATAAATTTATGTGAATAATAACTTGCAATCTAATTAACAAATATTTTGAGTTATGCTTAATTCTAACAGCGATTATTGCATGCACATTCTTGTAGAGTATACAAATTGTACAGAGTGTACAAATTGAAGTTTCCTCCATCTTCACGTGTACATCCACTCTTCCATGTTTCTTTCTTAAAGAAGGTAATTGATGACAAGATCCAAGTGCGAACTATTTTACCCAATATTAATGAAGAATGGAAAATCATACTAGAACTAGAAACAATCATTGAAATAAGGATTAAGCCGCTATGAAATTGAGCAATTATTGAGTACCTCAACAAGTGGAAGAACCTACCAGTAGAAGAGGTGACATGAAAGATGAATTATTCATGCATAAACATCCACGGCTAATTAAGTGTTGAGGGAAACACTTGTCTGAAGGGGAGGGGCATGTTAATCCCTAGACAAAACCCCATGTTAAGCCCTAGATAAAGTCCTAGATATAGAGTTATTACATTTCTATTGTTATATTAATGTTGTTGACTTAACCCTTTAATGTGTAATTATACCCTTTGTCTCCTGTATATACCAAGGAGACCTGGTCCTAGAATCATCTCATATTATACATTTGTTTTATTGTAAAAGGAGCTTACCCCCTCAAAGAGGCTTATCTTTCATTCTTCTATCTAATTCTCAAGGTGTGGAGTTACTTCTCTTTTCATTTTCAAGGTGTTTGAGTGTTTGTTTCCTAACATAGATCC
Organism: Picea engelmannii; assembly: GCA_009831015.1. Lineage (NCBI taxonomy): Eukaryota > Viridiplantae > Streptophyta > Pinopsida > Pinales > Pinaceae > Picea > Picea engelmannii. The sequence continues at coordinate 3,963 of ML800939.1, read as the reverse complement.
ATTCAACAATAGGCACTACCACACTTGAGATTTCTATTACCCTAGGGGCACTTGCAACAATGTTCTACTCCACCAATCAATGCTCCATATGCTTCAAACCCGAAAAAATGCACATCGTTGAATATCTCAATACCACTTCCCCTACATGTTATATTTTTCATAGCATCTTTAATAGCAGTGGATACTCCATTTGTCACTGACCCTTTTTTTAAGGGGGGGAATAACAAATTCTCTCTAAGATCCTTTCAAGAGAACCTTCAAAATATTATGACCATTGCCTCCTCAATGTCAAGTCTCCTTGCATTGAGGAATACACAAATCTATAATAGCCTATACCAACTAACAGAACAGAACTTATATTTATGGGCATCTTTCTAACACACATATTTCCACGATGTAACACATCCTTCACTCCATGTTGCACACAACAAACTGTTTTCTCTAATGATAGTATAGAAACACACTCTACAACATACAAACACTTTCAACAAAAGACCAACTAGATCATCAAAATAATGATCCAATCTATAGATCTCAACCTTTCTCCTTCACAAGGATGTTCCTCCAATCTTCAACAAATCTACTTGTTGGTTCTCATGCACCATGCAAAACTACCATCAATCTTTGATTTCTTGGTCAACAAGATCAATGCAAGCTTTGAGCACATGCTACACTATATCATATCACATCCATTCATTCATGATCAGAAATGAACCTCCATGCAAATGCATCTCAAACACAGCCATAAGCATGCAAGCACCAGTCATCACACACCGAGTTGGCACCAACAGTTCACACAAACTACCTTTTCTTGTGACAGATCTGAAAAAAAAGACTTCCAATGTGCATATTTTTCACAACCTTTACAAGCCATGGATACATCATCTATAGTGAGCAGTTTCTCACCGCCAAGGTTGAATTCACCAAACGATGAACCAACCACATATATCCACAGACAAACTAGGGACACCTAAAATCATAACACTACAAACAAATCATGGCAAAATATTACAGACAAACCATAGCATCACTCACAAAACAATCTATTTTCACCTACACTAATCCTATATATGTACAAAGAATTAGAAACATTGAAAAACCATGATCACGGACCACTCTTGCAAGAGAGAATCAAACTCGTACCAATTATGATACCATGTAAAAAAAAATAATAAAGTAGACATAGTTTCCACAAACCAAAACTATGTTGAATGTTCTATTTAACCAATGTAATGGTACACATATAATTACATCAATCTTTACCTTAATATCGACACACTATCTTAGCATAGTAAGAAACTCTTATGAAAATAATTCAATCACACCAAAATAGGAGCAAACTAATTAGATAAATGCTGTCACATCCAACCAGATTAACAACCTCCTAAACAGAACAATACACTAACAAACGACAATCTTACCATATAATCAAATGTCACACATTAAATTTGAAACAATACACATTTATTCAGAATCTACCAAGCAGGGCTAAGCGATAATAATACCATTAAACAGTTTAATTACTTCATAACATATATATACGCGAATAAAAATATCCATACTGAACTTCTCAATCTCTGGACCGACACGGTTCCAGAGAAACCAGATTCAGCTGGCTGGCTGGGCGCGTTGAAACTGCCAGCCCTGCTAGTAGAGGAAACTTTGCCACGCTCTTGACCTGAACAAGGACGAACATCAGCAGCAGTAAAAGCTTGAGACAATCTTTTGTTCGCACACAAATACTGGTTCCCTCTCAGGTCTAATTTGTTCCCAAGCCTCTTCACGAAGTCTACAGAGAAAGGCACCTCTCCACTCAAAAAATTCCCACTCAAATTCATCTGAAACAAATACTGCAGCTCTCCCAAATCTGAAGGAATAGATCCGTTAAGCCTGTTATCATCCAGTGCCAAAGCACTCAGATTGCTGAGACTGGACAAAGATTTGGGTATACAACCCTCAAATCCTGCAGAAGAAAGGCTTAACTCGGATAATCTAGGCAGAGATCCTAAAAAATCTGGTAAAGCAGAGTTCATGGGATTGGATTCGACCTTTAAGCATTGAAGATTTCTCAAAGACTTTAACGTATCAGGCAAGGGCCCAGTAAACTGGTTTAGGCTTAAGGCTAAAAGACATAAGTTCTGCAACTTCCCAAGCACCGGAGGGATTCTTCCTGAGAGATTATTGGAGCTCAAATCTATTTTCTGCAGCAACAACAAGCTCCCAATAGATGGAGGAACAGGTCCTTGCAGCTTATTTTCACTGAGGTCAAGAATGGAGAGGCTTTGCAGGCCTCCAAACTCATCTGGAATGGTTCCGGTGAGCTGATTGTAACTGAGATCCAAGTGTTGTAACTTGTCCAGCTTTCCAAGCTCTGGTGGGATATTGCCATTCAGGCCGTTCTGAGACAAACTCAGAACTTTCAATTTAGTCAATCCTGCAAGCTCTCTGGGTATTGAGCCAAGCAAAGCGTTATTGGATTTGAATACCAGCTCTTCCAGAGATGGAGATAATATAGCAATCTCAGGAGGGATTGTGGCATGGGATACCTGGAAGCAGTTGAAGATGAAAAGGCTCTTGAGACAGCGGAGTTTGAAAATAGAAGAAGAGAACCTGGGAAGAGAATCCTCTCTGCAACTCTCTGTGCTGTCCAGACCAATGTGAAGCTTCGTTACGTGTAGAAGGCCGTCGGGACTTGCTTCGCACCCGATTCCAGGCCATGTCTCGTCAGTGCAAGGATGCTCATGAGTTGATCTCCAAGTGGGATCGTCCAAAATGGCTTCCATTACATCAAACAATCCATCAATTTCTTCTTGATCCATGGAACTGTTATTGAATCCACCAACTTCAATAGCATTGAGGTTGTGTAATGACAATAACAAAGCTGTGGTATAATAAAACAGGAGGAATCTCTGCATATGAACAAAGAAAGGTGGGGAAGGAAACATTCTGCAGAAAAGCATGAGAGGTTAGCAAATTGAAAACATGGATCTGCCTGAGACAAATTGAAAACCCAGCTCTGAAATTGTCACAGCGCGCAAAATAATCGATAGGAAAGACATAAATATACGGAGATTTTTTTTTGGAGCGGCAACAGGGTTACTGTGAATAATAGTGTTTATGGATAAAAAACTGAGTACGAAAAACGTACCCTACAGGCTATGAAATTGAATACTGCTCAGGTGTAGGCCGGCATTTGAACTGTCCAACGAGCTTCAGCGACGTTACGGATATGAATTGTTTATACGGAGTCCGGACTTGACTGGGACGCCATGTGAGCGAGACTGTGACTATTCAAAACTAGCCTTCTCAGCAACTCTGGTTTTTTTTTCCAAATATTATGGAAAATAATTGCGAGATGTTTTAAACTTTTTTTTACCACGGTGGGAAGTTCGGAAAACTTATCATAATTCTTAACCTTAACCAATTAGGTTAATTAGTAGTGGGAACACAGGGGCTATTTGAATGGGAGTTGTCTAGCTGTTTTATGAAATGGTTTTTTTCATCGGATCCTGTAATAAAATTCATTTCAAAATGCAGAAATGGATTCAGTAAGCTGAAAATCCCTGGGACATTTTGAATATACAGATATAATCACTTAAATCAACGAATCTAACAATTTCTCTCCCCATTTTAGGCAAATGTCCCCTAAAAAAATAGTCATTTCTGAAAATGTATGTGCTGATTCTTTTACTGTTATTTAAGAAAAAATATTCTATCTGGAATAATTAGTTGATGGTTGATAAGAAGACAGATTTTCACTGAGGCCTGATGCTTTTGGATATTAGACCATAGATCTGTTTGTCCAAAAAAAAAACCTCTTACTGAAAGAGAACTAGTTTTCAGAATCAATATTTTAAATTTATTTTTTAGTTTTTTTATAAAAACATATAAAAAAGATATTAATATATTAATTTTTTTATAAAAATATGTATAATTTATTTATTAAATATATATATATATATA
>ML800938.1:235578-253757 GCA_009831015.1 Picea engelmannii | reverse complement strand
CATAGCTGTGACGTCATACTCCTTGTTTCTTGCTTATACCTGCAACGTTTTGACATCTAGCAGCTCTATTGTTTGACATTGAGTTAATAATTGCATGTGTAAGCTAAATTGATAAAACGTTTTTGCTCTTTGTCATTATTTTTTGTCTATCAATTAAAGCTGACGTAACCCTTTGTAGCAGACATTATATAGTGACGTGGCAGCATAATATATGAGCTTGATTTGACACATTTAATGCATTGATAATATGATACATGGTTTAATTTGCACACATTGAATGTTGTTTGTCCTTTATGCTTTTATTGGGAAGTGATATTGCTTTATTAGCCATCATTGACTTCGTCAATAATAGCATCTATTAATTGCTCATGTATTAGAGATAGTCATTGGTTTATTGAAGTACTAATCCACTACAAGCATACTCTAGTTTTCTTTGTCTTTGTCTCGCAAGCAGGTACATTAGCAGTGGTTATATCTTGGTGACTATCTTATATCGGGCATCAATCCGTGGAAGGGTTTCCCTTTGACTTGGTCTTTATTCATTAGCCTTCATTTATCCAGATTGACTTGGGGACGTCTCCCTTGGACTTGCCCTCCTAAATAGAAAGAGCCCCCCATCGAGGTGACAGTGGGTGAGGAAGCTCCTGTTACGCCGGTTTCAAGCCCTAACTCAAGCTTTCAAACCTTTCCTACAAACTGTGCGATAACAGGAACCACACATTGAAGATTCAAAGACAAAAAATACAATAGCTAAGGTTTTGCATATCACCATCTACACCATGTAGAGAAATAATAGTCATTAAGGAAGGGTTGTGAGCATAAACAAACTTACTATGGACCAACATGGAACTAGAAAGGCACCCATTATGGAATCACACGTAGGACTATAATTAATGCACAGATATATCAAAGTAGTAGAGTGACAACATGGAATGAAAGTAGCAACTAGAATTGATATCAAGGTGGCATAAAATTAGTTTAACCCCATGTCCACTTTTCACTAGGATGGATGGATGCTTATGCTTGGTATCAATTGACTACATTTCTTAGTAGATCATATTATATGGCTTCTTCTCATGTTTAGAGGATGAAACATACAAAGGGAGATGGAATGTAATGTACACAGGGAGGATAATATGGAGTACCTAGGGATGTACCGAAGGAGATAATAAATGTAATATGGCGATAATCATGGAATAGGCCGACTATGTAGTTAGAGGAAATAATATAATAATAAAGGGTAATTGGCAGAAACCTCTAGGAATATTCATGAGAAAGTATAAATACACATGGGTTTCATTGTATTGAGGTAGGTCGGATGTTATTGTATTGTAGAAAGTATGGATTGTGGATTAATTCCTTCCATAAGGAGTAATTGATGGTGTTATCCCACCTTAAGGGTTATCTCTACATTCTTGAGTTGTTTACAGTGTGGATGCATTTTATTTATTTATTAATTTAAGGATTTATTTCTCAAGCCTAAGGGTTATATTGCGTGTTTTATCTTTTATCTATCAATATTTACTACATTATAACATCTAGATAAGAGAATGCAACTTTTTCATTTTTGCATCTTTTCCCATGTCATCTCAAAGCTCATCCTTGTTGGAACTCAACATTTTGGGTAAATATTGCATACGCGCACAATCAAAGTTGTGTGCGCCTATTCCAGTTTTGGGAACACTCAAGTAGTTGTGCAAGGAGTGATAGGAGGCACGTGCACCATAACAAGTTTTTTTATTGCACACCGGTTCAAATTCTACCAATGTGCATTAGTATGAGTTTTGTGATGCACGCCAAAAATAAAGAAGACACTGCATGCATGCTAGAATCAAGAAAATACTCTTCGGGAAATCTCCCCGAATGATTACTAAAAGCAGCACGAGGCAACATGGAGTAGAAAGAAGATGAGCTAGCAAGGTAGTTGAGATTTCCACAATTCCAAATTGGTGACATGGAATGCATGTGGGTGACAGAAGTGTGTGAGACTGACAGTCAAAGGAATGAGTGGGGAAGAACTGAAATCACTAAAAGCCATAGCAGAGAAGAAAATAAAAGGAAGCAAGGATGACAAAGAAAGGTTTGGTTGTTTGAGATTTAGCTCGATAGTCAATTGGTTTTTATTTGAGAGTTGTGGGTATTGTTTTCTTTGAGATCGATCTAAGCCCATGTTTTCTAATTTCTTTGGTTGTAATTCCAATTCTGTCACATTTGTAGAGTCTAAAAGAATGCGCATGGTGTTGTGTATTACAACAATGAAAAAATGTATAAGAGAGCAAGACTTTGTTGCTATGAAATTGTGAGATGCTTAATGTGTGCTTGTGATGATGGAGTGAAGATAATAAAGCTGCAGTGATTTTGGTCTTATGATGTGTTACTCATGTGTCAATTGAGTGTGTGTGTTGTTGTTGCATACTGTTAGTTGTTAAGTAGTTTTCAATGGATTTTATGAATGCCAACTTGAATGGAATTTTGTGCAATTAGTCCTTCATTATCATCGACACAATACCAAATGGTCTATGTGATCCTCATGGTGTCTCGGGTGAGACCTTCTTTAGTCTCTGACTGAGGATTGATATACTGATTCCTTGGGGTTTCTATTGGTCAACTTTGGACAAACCCTCAATCTTCAATCCCCCAACGTTAAGAAAGACGTGCATAAGCGTAAATGAGCCAAAAAATGGTTTTGGTGGGAACTAAAGGTTTTCTATTGAGTGATGAAGGAAAACAATGAGGTGGTATCCAGCTCAGGAATAAATGGAATATTGGATGATTGCAAAGGAAGATGAGTTTGATCGGTGATAAACTCAAGGTATGAAAGTTAACGTGGAACGATAGAAGGATATTTATCTATACATTGATATGAATGAAAGTTTCTTTGTTGAATTTCCTTGTCTATTGTATGAATGGTAGAGGAGGAAGACTTCCATTGATATTGCTTTGAGGCCTCAAGAACCATTGGTTTGGGATAAAATCATGGTTGATAGACTGAAGGCCTTGGATAACAAGTGGACTCATGCCATCAATTTTTGGTTTGCTTAGGTGAAGGTAGGGTATATAATTGAATTTTCTATTGAGTACACTGATGCTTTTAGCGAAGTTGAAAGAAAGTTCATGGAAGGTCCTAGAAGAAGGTTGTTAGAAGAAATTCCACTTTTGATAAAGATGATGTTCATGGAGAAGGGGATGATGAGAATGCAGCCTAATACGATGGTCGAGTAGAATCCTCTAGCGCTGGGGGGGATGAAAATACTAGGGAAAAGTAATAAAGGAGATGGATACATTGAGGAGAATCCAAAAGTTGTTAAAATGAGGTGAGGAATAGGATGGACCCTAAAGAGAAGAGGAGAGAGAGAGAGAGTCAAGAGGTATGCAAGAAGAGTTGAGTCAAGGAGGAGAGCGGAATAGATAAGCGAAAGGAAGTTAGAAAGGGGTGCATGATGAGGGATTAGGCCTAAACTGAAGAGGTGGGAGACTCTACCAGGAGAAAGTGCGGAAGACCATGTTGTGCTAGAGAGGAGCAAAGATGAGGATAGGCCCATGAAGAGGTGTGACATTGAGATTAGGGTATCTGGTGAAGATACTAGTAGTAGTGGTAGTAGGGGCTCAAAAGACGAAGTATTAACCCTTGGATATTATGGAGTCTCACAACTTCAGAGGAATATGAGGTGCATAGGAGAGGTGAAAACGTAGGAGAGGAAGATGGAAGATCCCCTAGTGGCGGGGGAGAAGAGTTGGCAATAGTGGATGGTCTTTTGAAACTATATGTAGGAAACTCTCTAGGTTATATCACAAGAAATGTTAGATGAATATGGAGTTACCCCCCCTTTGAACCATCCCCCTTGTGCATTTGTAGCCAAGAATAATAAAATACAAAAAACAAGGCAGTTGGAGTAGAATCAAGAGGAGGAAAATAAAGAAGGGAAGTGATGAGTGAAGGAAGTAAGTGCTACTTCATCGGGAAGAGTATTATTACTGAGATCTGAGATACCCAACGATTAGTTTGGAGGACATAGTTTGAGGTTGAGGATGGTGAATCGGGATAATAACCTGGGGTTACTTGTGTTCCATGGAATGGGTAGACATGATGTGGAGTAGTATTGGTTCACATGTGAGGGTATATGGTCTGTGAAGGGGATCAAAGACGAGGAATCAAAGATTGTGCAGCTAGAGACCACATTTAAGGACAGAGCCCTGACGTGGTATATGAAGTACAAGGTCACTGGACCATCGGGATAATAACGGTCCCTGACAGAGATCAAGAGAGATATGCTTAAGGAATCCCAAAATCCTAAGTTAGAGTCTCAATGTATTACAAAGATCAAGGAGATTAAGCAGAACCAGGAGAAACCATGTGGGATTATGACCAATGGTTCAAGATCTTTCTAAATAGGATAACATTCCATATCCAGGACGTGTAGCATAGAGAATGGTTTATTGTGGGGTTAATTATCCATATCTAAATCCCTCTCACCTAGCAGAAGGTGACTACATAGATAGAAGTGGTGGATATTTCAATGTTCTTGGAGGCTACAGTAGGACAAGGAGAGACATTGGTAGGGTTGGAGCATGCACAATCTCAACTTGCCAATCTGATGATGAAATTACAAGATATGGAAAAACAAAAAGTCACGTGTGAGCATGTATGGTGTACCACATGTCTCCTAGAAGGGCATCGTAGAGATGAGTGTCCTATACTAGGAAACTATGTGGCAACGGGTGCGTCGAGTCCATTTCTATTTGGGTCTTAGGTGGAATGGTGCAAAATTTGTAGATAGTGCGACCATGTACCACCCCACTTCCCAACATTGCAGAAGTATCAAAAGGCACATCATACTCCATTCTACAAATTTGCAAGTCTGTAGGACATGATGTGAACAAATACCAATCACTCTAGCTGATGCAAGACCATACCCATGATGTATTCAGGGTATAGGAGGAACAAAAGGGTGGTGATCATGGCAGTGCTGAGAGAGGTGGATATCAAGGAGGTCCCAAAGCTGGATATAGAGGAAGACATGAATGCTTATATGGAGGAGGGGGAGGTAGACCCCACACTTTTTTTAAATGTGGAGATATAGGCCACGTGTCAAGATTTTGTACCAAACCATGCACTCTTTGTGGATACTGCTACAACCCCTAGCATGTTAGAAAGTATTGTCCCGACTTACTGAAGAAGTGGAAAATAAGAAGGCACATTGCAACATGGTGCATGGGGAGCTGTGTAGGAATCATAAAAAGGATGATGAAGTTGATGTTTGGGTGATAACCTGAGGCAGAGAAAATATGAGAATGGAATTTGAGCATGGTGAGAGCTTAGGTCAAAGGATAGAGGGGAAAATAAGAAAGGAGATGTAACCTCCTCCTAAGTTTGATGCTACTTTGAAGAAGTAATTCCTATGCGATGCACAGAGGGCCATGGAGGAAGAAATAACATGAAAGGAGCTGCAACATGCACAACAATGGTCACTTGAGGAGGCCTAGATCCACGAGGAAGTATAATGACTGACATATAAGTCACTAGAAGAGGCTCATGCATGTGAATAATTAAAACGTTCCACACAAATATATTTGGAGGAAGATCGCATGCATGAAGAAGTACAATGTGTGACATAGAAGTCATTGGAAGAAGCATGCAACCAATAGGAGTTCTGATGCAATGAACAAAGGGAAATCAAGGAACATGTGTAGGTGGAGTTGAAGTGCAATGCACGAATTGGGTCACGAGACAGAGAATGAGGATCAAGTAAGTAACTTATTACATTTTTGTTTGATTTTGTTAAGCAATCCTGATGCTACACGCAATTGAGCACTGATGTTATCAACTTGCATGTGTGACGAAGGGATTGAGAGATCTATATCAACTCCCCTACCAAAAAGGGATATGTGCCAAGTGAGTAAGCAAAAGTGCACAGGAAAAGAGTTCAATATGACAACTGAAATCGATAGTTATGAAATGGATGGGGTCATGTTGTATCTAGGTTCCGACGTGAACATCCTGCTAAAGAAGTCATGTGAATTAATGGGTGAACCAAACTTGGTTTGGTCTCCCATTCAGTTGCGATTGGAAAATAAATATAGGATCTACCCTATAGGATGATTGGAGCAAGTTGAAGTGAACATAAAAGGGGTGAAGACGATGGTTGATTTTGAAGTGATAGAAATTGTAGATAGTTATGATCCCTACCCTACCCTGCCCTACTTGGCATTGATTGGGCCTTTGACAATAATGTTGTGTTGAATATAAATAAGTGATAGATGTTGTTTGATATTGATGTTCTACGTGTGATTGCACCTTTACATCATAATGAACGAGAAAAGTACAATGAGTTGGTGGATGAATATGTACAAAGATCTGTTATTGAGAATATCTACAAGATCACGAGGCACAAGGAATATTATGTCAATCACACGACAAATGGGGAATTAAGATGGAGGAGTGTGAAGTCATATGATACTAATTCAGATGATGCTATGGAAAGATGAAAGATAAAACTTTATGAAGTATCCACAAGGAGATGCACACGTATTACCACTAAGGTGTGTGAAGAAGAGTTTTTATCCTACCGGTTCAATAGCTCAAATCTGGTGGATGTGTTTATTGCATGGATGCATCATATTCCCAAAAACCACTAGGTCTATGAAATCAATACAATGCTCATAGGAATACCTGCGCAATGGTGGTTTGTGCACCGAGAACCTCCCTGTGAATTGGAAATCATGAAAGATTCGACGTGGGAAAGATTTAGACTAGATGTAGATATATTTCGATACACATGTTCTTATGAAAGGTGATGGATAGCCAAGTACCAGCATGGGGCACGTAGTCGATACCTGAAGGCCTAGTGCATGCTGTTGATAAATAACTTTGTTCCCTCAGTTCCTTAGTTTTCTACTAGGAAAGTAAGGGACCCGCATGCATGTAGAATTTATATGGCTACACAATATGTTGAACTAGAAAGAATGTTGACCTGTTTAATCCCACTCAACCCCATTGACAAAAAAAATGAATCTCACAGGAGTAAGGAAGTAGTGGGTAGTTAGTGGATTCCCCTGGTTCCATAAGGGCCAACTCCATCTCCTCAGTGGAGAAAAATGACCGGAGAGGCTCATGTGAAGAAGTGTCACAACCTACCAGGGGTCATTGCAACCAATTAACCAAGGACATATTGGTGCAAGGGTGTGCAGGAAGAATGTGAGGTACCCCCATAGAATAATACTTGTGCATGCATGGAGCTATACATGTCATCAATATTTTGCAAGATTCGACGATGGAGAAATATTTGTGATAATAAAGGTCGATATGGTAGGTAATTACACTATGTGAAGTTCATCTAATTTAGGGATAATAAGATCATTAATGTCATTGAGAGGAGGATGATTTTCCCAATTTAGAATAAAGGAGAAGTTAATTTCAGTGGTTGGTGGAAAGCTCAACATTAAGGCTAAAATGACTGATAGGTGTCCCACATAATGATTTCTATGGCTGGGATGGAGGATGGTATTGACCAGCTCAAGGAAAGGATTGGGCAATAACTCCACATTTCGTCAATGGCATGCACCATTACATTATCCTTATATTAAGAAAAAGTGGAGTGTTTTGGATCATTATTTATTTCCCAGGTTCTAAGAGCACTTTTACATTCTCTCTTAGCAAGGTATTGGCAGCAACAAGTGCATATCCCCATTAGATATTGGTGGGATTTCATACACATTCACCCTATCTGGTGTGGTGTCCTCAAGAAAACCCCAAGAATGATTGAAATGTAAGTCCATCAAGGAACAATCGATTCTCGATCCTTTTCTTCCATGCAATGTATAGTTTGAAGGATCAATGTTTGAGAAGGTTCCCCTACTAAAATGTTTTGATTGTAACATCAAGGACTCCAATCAATGCCATGAGTTGTAGTTTGATAAATATACAAAGGTCATCCAAAAATATTATGGTATCGAGCGAGTACAGACTCAGGAATGGGAAAGGAATTTAAGGAAATTGAGGGTTCCCACATTTCTCAAATATCCACATTTCATTCACGCCCTAGTTGTTCAAGCATGTGTCCACTTCCTCCTCACTAGGATGTATGGGGGGTATTTATGGTTGGGACAACCCTACCCTATCGATTAAAACACAATGAACCATATTTCTATCCTTTCCACTTCTGGCGAGGATTGAACAAATACCCTTAAATAAAATGATGCCACTCAGGAGGAGGTTTACTCTTTCTTTGGCACACACAGGAGGAAGTGCAGGGTCATAATCCCCGAAATTAATAATCCAATTTTCCAATTTTCCACACAATTATTGTATTACAATATTATTGACAAATTATGAAGAGATGAATGCACTCTCAGGGTGGTCCTTATTGTAGAGAGGTGCATGGGAGGAACTTAGATGGCATGGGATTCATACTTTCTCGATGAGTTTATCTCCAACTTCCTTGATGCTCAATATTGGGGCAAATAATTCCATTATGATTGGGTTATCCTTTTTTTGGGTATGGTGCTATGAAAACCACCCTCGATATTTGAAGCAGACACCAAAGGTTCCCCCTTGTTCATTCCCCCCCATTTCTTGAAGTTCTAGCATTCCAATAACCTAGAGGTATAGGAATCAGTCACTAAATCCTTCCTCCAATGGTTCATAGAATTAATCGTGGATTCCAACGGGAGGGTCTACATCCCGACACAACTTTTTGATAGGTATTTTGATTATCTTGAATTTAAATGCAATTCCGATAATGTTTTTATTTCTCCCTGTGCAACCAATAATATGACCAAAGTTAAGATTCCTTTTTGTATTACAGAGAGGGACATCCTGGATGGTGTCGCAGTGCATCCAGATGAATACCAACCTCCATTATTTAAGGTCCAAGAGGAATTTGAAGTGAGGACCAAGAAGTCCCAAGATTAGAGGTATGTTGTGGTTGTTTCTTAGCATAGAGATACGACTGGTGCATCTAAGAGTCAAAATTCAGGTTCCAGGACTAAGGGCCACCCCATTCAACTGAGGGTATGCAAAGTGGTGGTGGATTTGATGAAGAGGTGGAGGTAGGTAGGAAAAAAAAGCGGTCTTCCAAAAATTAGGTTCCACCCCCTATCGACCTTGGCTCCAACCCATAAGATGAATTTCCACCCTCTCCATGGGCGACCCCAATCGACGAAGAGGTCTCAACACTCTCAACCTGGTTGAATTTTCGGTCTAGTTCCAACAAACATGGATGAAAAACTACCATGAAGAAAACATAGACTTGCTCCCCAACACCTAGCTGACAAATAACCAAACTAATGAAGTATATTTGTGCTCAATTGTCCGAACAACAATCATTTCAAAATGATATGGTGAGGAAGGTGGACACCTTAGGTCAACAACTTGATTTTTCCTCACCAACAAAATCTCCGCCCCAAGAACCCCAATCCATTGACGCTTCAATATCGATCCAACAAAGAGTTCTGAGTGTCAGCCCACTCACCATGATCCCCTCTGACTCCACCAAGACAAAGTTAAATGTTTCATAGGTCCCTACTGTCAAGCTTCAAGGATCAATGATTACCATGATCTATGAGCTTGGGGAGAGAAACCAAAATCTCACCCGATAGCATGCCTAATTATGCCTTTAGTTTGACCATAAATTCTCAGGCCATGCTGACAAAAGGTCTCAACTGCAGTAGGAATCAAGTTCACGTCAGGAAATTGAAGTTGCCCGAAAAAATCTCTAGCAAATGAAACTTGCTGAGGTTACTATGCATATAGAAAGTAAGGCCCAGTATGAAGCCTTTATCTCCAGTCACACCGATGTATTCATTGCTCTAGTTGAGGTGTATTCACAGGTTTGTAAGAATGCGCAGGTACAACTAGAGATCCCGACACCACATAATATTAGAGTGGTTACTGAGTGTAGTAATCTCATAGAATCTCAAAATAGAGAACTATGTGTGCATATCTAAGAGTTAACGCCAAAAGAGACATAATTATAGAAGAAGATTGCAACAATAGAGGCCACTTTCCAGGATGGGTGGAGTATATTGAAATACTTTTTGGAGGTGGTTGATCATATCTTCACCTTGTGGACACATATACAAGCCTCCCCACAATGTTTTTCTATCCATCATCGATTTTTCACAACAAAAGAGTAGATTGGAATTTCTCCCTCTAGGTAAGTGCACAAACCCGATGGTAGCTATTGCATCCAAGATAAAAGAGATCACTCCAGCCTAGGCTGAGTAGAAAAACATATTAGATATCATCACTACTGCATTCGATAAGGCCTTAAAATCTTACCTCGTTGAAAGACGCGCAGGTTGCTGCCATCCCCTTGATCAAGAAAATGAAAACAACAGATCTGATAGCTCTTCATGTCACAACAGTCGATGTCAATGCAGTTGTTCAAATCAACTAGGAACTTTAAGGAAACCTCAATGAGCCTGATCACCAATTCAAGGAGTTTGTCCAATAACTCTTGAAGATGGTTACGACTATCACATCATTCACTCCATGAGGCAGTTGGCTTGAGGATGATCCAAATAATAACGTTGGGGGATTGTTGGCACCCAAAGTTTTTGGTAAATATCACACATGTGAAAAAACAAAGTTATGTGCACCTATTCCAATTTTTCACGAGGAGTGACAGGAGGCTCATGCGCCAGATCAATTTTTGTTATTTCACACCAGATCGAGTTTTTCCAATGCGCGTTGGTCTAAGTTTTTTAATGCGCACCATAAATAAATAATACATTGCATGCATTCCAAAATCAAGAATATAATCTTTGGTAAATCTCTTTGAATTATTACTACAAGCAACAAGAGGGAACATGGAGTAGAAAGAAGATCATTCAGTAAGGTAGTTAATATTTCCATGATTCCAAAGAGGCAATGTGGAATGCATGCGGGTGATAGAAGCATGTGGGACTGATAGTCAGAGTAAGGAGTGCAAAATAAATGGAAGCAATGGGCGCCAAAGCGGAGAAGGAAATAAAAGGAAGAAAGGATGACAAAGAAAGGGTTGGTTGTTCGAGAGTTATATCGATAGTCAGTTGGTTACTATTTGATAGTTGTGGGTATTGTTATCTTTGCGCTCTCTTTGAGCCTATTTTTTAATTTCTTTGGTTGTAATTTCAAGTCTGTCACATCTGCAGAGTCTAAAAGAACGTGCATGTTTCTTTGCAATGTAACACTGGGAAAATGTATAAGAGAGTAAGGATTTGTTGCTGTCAAATTATGAGTTTCTTAGTGTATGCTTGTGATGATGGAGTGAATAAAATAAAGTTGCAGTGATTTTGGTCTTATGATGTGTGACTCATGTGTCAATTGAATGTGTGTGTTGTTGTTTCACACTCTTAGTTGTTAAGTAGTTTTCAATGGATTATCTGAATGCCAACCTAGATGGAATTTTGTGCAATTAGTACTTCATCATGAACGAAAAAAATACCAAATGGTTTATGTGTTCCTCATGGCCTCTCGGGTGAGACCTTCTTCAGTCTCTGACTGAGGATTGATATGTCGATACCTTGGGTTTTTTGTTGGTCAACTCTAGACAAAACCTGGTTCTTCAACCCCCCAACGTTAGGAAAGATGTGCAAAAGCATAAATGAGACAACAATCCTCAAGATTAAAAAATCAATTTTTGCATCCTTGAGAATGATAAATAAAATATTCTACCACATACAACTCTTTAAGACATTTCCAAAGCTATATTATATATATTCAATTGTCATTATTGTGATCAAAATGTAGCTTTTGAAAATCCAAGTATCAATGGGAATTTTCATTATTTAGTTGTTGCAATGATACTTGTGTATCATTCAAGAAAGTGATTGAATATGTTGGGATGCCCCCTTTTTCTACAAATGGGATATTTTAAAGTTCAAAATATTATTAAATCTAAAATTCATTCTAGTATAATGAATGATGTGATGATCAAAACAAAATCAGGATTTCTAAATTAGAAAAAGGGTATGATGTGCTAATGATACAAGATAAGACAAGATAACTAAAACAATATGAGCCAATCAAAATGATACAATACAACATGATTGAGACAATGCAACTATCCAATATACGACAAGGCAATATGAGATGAATGAAGACATATACAAAGTAGTCTTAGGTAAAAATATAGATAGATGATTAGATAAGAGGTGGTATTTGTTGACCATGGTTATACTTTTTGGAGTTGAGAGGAGACAAGTCAAGTTGGTTGAGTTATGGGAAAATGAAAAGAGAGACAATATGGCCAAGGAAGGATGACACAAGATGAGACAATATAAATATATCATTCAGAAGGAAAAAAATGTAAATGGAACATGACTAAGAAGGATGGGATGAGATGAGATGATACAAGATAAGAGGATATAATACAATCGAGAAGAGACAATATGAGAGAATATGAAATAAGAATAAACAATAAGAGATGATCTGGGCTTACTAAATTGTGGGAAAACACAACAATATGAGATGATATGTGATTGGATGAGAATGGAAGGTAGAGATGACATGAGACTAGACAAGGAAATCGAGACAAGATGATGCAAGGAAACTTGATGAAACCATAGGAGACAATCAAGTTGAGATGAGACAATATAATATGAAGCATCAAGACAACATAGACGATATGGGATGAATCAAGATAATATGAGACGAAAAATTTATGGGAATGAGTTGAGTTAAGATGAGATATTATAAGATGAGACCAAAGGGGAAAAAATGAGTTGAGAAAGATGACAAGAGATAAGATGAGATAGATGAGACAAGATAATAAGAATGAGTAAAGAGGAGAGGAGACAACTTATGTGAGATGTGACAGGATGAGACATGAAGGGGTGATTGCATTGAGAGTAGCGAGGTTCTCTACATCCCAGTATGGGGGAGATGTCAAGGTGTTATTGTTATGAGGTGTTAGCGTTACATTAGATAACACTACATTAAATAAAAAAAAACGACTCATTTAAAAAAGATATAACAGTAATAAAAATAAAGTTGGCTCAATCAAAAAAACAATTTTGGTTCAATTAAAAAAACAATTACATGCACTGTGCAAAACTTGACATGGAATGAAATAATAAAAAAAAATTACACTTGAAGAAATCAGATCCCTCTCAATGCTTGATAGATCCATATTTAAGATGGATTTAGCTAGTAGAATATAAGATGAGATGAAGAAGATGAGACATGACAAGAAAATACGTGATTCAATATGAGCCTATACGAGAATAGATTAAAAGAGGAAATACTATACAAGAAAATTATTGAATGATGATTTCAATAACTTATTTTATGTGGTTCTTATACGATTTATCTGTTTTTTTCCTTTCCTAGTTTAATGTTTAACATTTAAAACATTATTGATTATTTCATAACAATTATCATTGAGAAGAGACAAGACAAAACATGCCAACATATACAATATGATACAAGACAAGATGAGATATGATGGGGAAAGCATTGTGCAAAAAAACTATAGGTTTGGCTAAAAACATAAGTATATGGTTGGATAAGGAGTAGTCTATTCTGAAGACTATAGTTTTTTGAATCGAGGGGAGTTGAGTTGAACTAGTTGAAATTTTAACCAACTAACCTCTAACCTTATATCCATGATCCTTGAATACCCTAACATTGAATGCACATATAACCCCGTATCCAAAATCCTAATCTCTTAAACCACTAATTATGAAACCTTTTGACACTACTTTAATGTAAATACCTTGTAACCCAATCACTCATTGATTGGTTAAGATGTTATGGGTGAATCCTTGTGTGTCACACATTCTATCAAAATGTGGCAATGAAAATTTGATATTTAATATTTTTTTTAAAATTGAATCCCTTGAAGCTCATGCATGCATTGGGAATTTTATTGTGCAGTAAAAAGATAATTTGTAGGGAATTATGTCATTTTTTTTTTAATATTTTTTTCTAAATTTTTTAATTTCATTTAGTTTCAAAATTTATTTTAATTATATTTTCATCCTTGCAAAAGTCAACAAGTGACTTTTTTTCACAACAAATAAATAAAATAAAAAAATACGGTCACATAACGTAGCATTTTCGACATGTATTTTTTTTGAAAAAATCTATTTTTTTTATTAATTTTTAAAGGTTACTAATTAATCCCTAGATGGGGTGTTAACTTTGCATGCATGAAGAGTTTCCACTAGGTTTCTCAAGTCACCACCTAATATATTTTGTATTTCCCAAGACGAGTGGCTACACCATATTTTAATTCCCTGGTAGTATATCACTATCAAGCCGATGATTCAACGAGTATGGTGATGAACTAAATATTTGTCTCTCGTACTACTTATTCATTTGGGATTAATGCAACAATTATGCATAGTGTTAATGATTAGGACAATGTGTTGGTTTTCCTGTACAAATGCCTATGCGGGGTTCTTCTTTCCATTGCATCCTTCCTTGGCATCGAGAAGCTCCATTTCTTCATTGTTGAGTGGCCCTCGGTCCCTTATTGCTCTAGGAAACTGTTTCCTTTCATTGTGATTCCGCCTCTTTCATGCAAGATGCCTCGTGAGAGAGCTAGATCGAAGTGTGGTAGTGGCACTGTTCAAAGTGTTTATAATAGGTGTCCCTACTCGTCACCCTTCTTTGGCATATCTGATTCGGTGCAACATTCCATGACGTATCAAGAGGAGGAGGGGAATTATTCTGGTGTTCGAGTTGAGGAGGAAACGTGGGGTTATGCAATTGTAGAGGAAGAGATTCCTCAAATTAATGAGGAGTCTTCCATATGGTCCCTCGATGAAAAATGCACAGAACAAAGAGCCTAATTCTGAGGAGCATAGGGGAAACGAAAATGACAACATTATGCAACAAAGTGAGTATAATCACCCACAAAGTGAGCAAAGAATGGAAGAATGACTCACCCAGTTTTTCGAAGACTAGTTGCAACTCATCTTTGAGCTTTGTAGGGATATGGCAGAGTAGAAATATGGTCAGGAGAAGATGGAAATTATAATTTACGGTCTCTATGACTATCTTTATGGTTCACAGCACGAGACGATGCCTCATGGTGGTCTTGTCTAGAGAATAATTGTTCATGTGTGGCATGCTCCTCCCCAACACCATGGCAGTGAGAATGCACCTGGAGAATGATGACTTCCCAGTTATGTTCCATGAATTTCCCTTATGGATCAATTTCTAGTTTCTTTTTGTTTTAGTTTGTTTCAATTGATAGAAAATCTACCATGTTTGAACATTTCAGATTTTGGTCATTCAGGAAACCTCTTTTCGAAACTTAAGTTCTAGTGTTGGAGCTATTTTCCTTTGCTGTCAACTCTGGAATCAAGACAATGGCTATGTATTGGTTTAATTTCAATTAATAGAAGGTAACAAATTTCTAGCTTAAAAAAAAAAGGTGACTAATTAATATTTGAATCATATATAATATACATCTTTTTCTTTGAAACAAATTTATCTCTGTTGTTTATGTATACTAAAAAATAAAATACCTTTTGAGAGTAAACATCCACGAGTGTCCCAAATATTTTTTCTAATCATTTGGTTGTGTAACTATTAGGATACTAATTTTTCACTCAACATGTTTACAACTAGGCCAAAAAAATGGCGTGTAAGCCTTATAATAGAAGAAATAAAAAATATAATATAGAAATGAAAATGAGAAAATTATACGCCATTAGAAAGATGATTCAATTATGAACCCATTGACATTGGGTACTCCACTTAACATGAAACTTATGAAGGGGTTTTATCCCTCAGATTTTGCAACTCCATGAAAATCCTACAAAAATTGGGAATGTTTGATAACTTTTAAACCCTTGATCAAGGTTTATATCTCAATCGAGGGTTCGTAATACCTATATCAATGGATTAAGAGGGATTTTAAGAGTTCTTGGTTTGATGTTTTATGTTAACATAAGAGCTTGATTCAAATTTAATTAAGTCCTTAATCAAGGGTTTAAAATATCTTAATTGAGGGCTTAAGATGAAGCTTTAGAGACCTTTGATCGATGTGATGTGCTAACTTAATCCCTTAATCAAGGTCTTATGTTATCAATTAAATTTTTAATACTATGATCTAGGGCATGAATCCTAGATTGAAATTATCCCTCTATCAACGATTGGACAAGATCATTTTTCCCCTCCCACATTACCAAAAAGTGGCCAAGATCATTTTTCCTCTCCCACATTACCAAAAAGTGGCCAAGATCATTTCCCCCCTCCCACATTACCAAAAAGTGCAACATAGATTTACATATTCACCCTTATTTCATAGCTTCTCGCCTCTATCATTTATCTTTAAACAATTGTTTTCCTATATCCTAACCCCTCCCTCTACCCCATCCCTAAATTCCCTAATACATAACCCATTATCCTCTTAAAATACCTTAACCACAACTTGTGATCCAAGTGGATATCATTGGCCACCCACCTTTTCCAATTGGCTCAAAACAGTTTTCTGGCAATTTTGGTAATTTACTATTTTTAGTATTTTTCACTTCTGGAGCCATTTTGAGGCCCTAAACGATGTTTTTTGGGAAAATGGGTTTGCAATATTGAAGTTTCTTTGTTATTTCCCCTAAAATTAATCTCCTTGATGATACCTTTCCAACAGGCTATCATACACCTAAAATGAAGATCATATGCAAAAGTTACGACCCTAGGAAGTTGATGTACTAGCTTACCCAAATGGGGCCCACATGACTTTTGGCACTTCATCTCCTAGGGTTAGGTTTTTGGATGTCTAGGGTTTTGGGCATTCCTATTTATTGTAAAAATGATTTCAGAGTCTCATTGTAATCATCTTCTTGCGAATGAGCGAACCGTCACATTTCTTCTCAGAGATAAGTCACCACCATTCCAACAAGCTTGTTTCCGCTACATTTTACAGTTTCAACTTATTTCCTTATTGAATAGAAAACCAATTTTACTGTATCTTTGTTATTTTGTGTCAAGCACCTGTTAATAATGTGTAGTCATTTTTTTATGCTCATAAAATCTGGATCAATGGTATCAGAGCAATCTTCTCCTTGTCATCTTAATGCATGTCCCCAACGAGGTCAGAGTACAAAGAGTTGGGTCTCGAGCCTGTTTCTCTTGAGGAAAAAATATCTCGCATGCCCAAACAACCTCTCATGGTAGGAGAAAATAAATATGACGATACAGGAGCTCCTTTCAAACCGTTGATTGAGGAAGCCCTCATGCAACAAAGGAACGAGATGATGGATACTTTCGCGCAAATCCTTCAGCGACTACCAAGAGGCGACACATCTTCTTCGAGCAGAGGTGTCGCCCCCTTTAAGGTACAAATAAAATTAGATATTCGTATATTTGAATGTCAAATAGATGCATATGTTGTAGACAAGTGGTTGAATCTACTAGAAGGGTATTTTTCTATCCATAACTTTTCGAATAGAGAAAAGATTACTTTTGTGCTCCTCAAAGTTGTTCCCCATGTCAAATATTGGTGGGAAACCTTCTGTGAACAAAAGCAAATAGAGGAACCCTCATTATTTATAGTCACGACCACCTGGGAATCCTTCAGGGATGCTATTAAGGAACAATACTACCCTGTCGGAAGTTATGACGACTTGTATACCAAATGTGTTGGATCATGTTGTCATTGATGCCAATGGTTTGATTGATTGATTTCATTGATTGATGTCAAGTGATTGATTGATGTCAAAGGATTGATTGATGTAATATAATATGTATTTTCCTTGATGAGAATGCATAGATGAAGATGGATCAATGAGTTTTCATTGCTATGATGAAGATGGATCAATGAGTTGTCATTGATACACGATGAAGATGGATTGTTGTGGTTTCATTGGTATATGATGCATTGTTGGAAAAATGTATAGATGACTCATTATTGTCTTATCACGATTGATAAGGTGCACAAATGGATGAACTCCAAAGTGGTCCCCTTATGGTGAAATCCCTCACGGGAAGACGCTTTACGGATTGAGTTATCCTAGAAGAATGGTTGGAGGACCCATGCTTGTATGTGGAATAACGAGATGAATATCAAGAAAATTGTTGGTGAAACTATCCTAGATGGATAATGTTTTTCATGCCATTTCCGGTGGTATGTGGAATGTCACATAACTCCTCATGGTTTGAGAGTTATGGCCTTACGAAGATGAAGGACCCCCACATGAAGGCTTGAAGCCCCCAAGGTCAAAGAAGTCAAAGTGACCTAAAAGAA
>ML800938.1:213591-229994 GCA_009831015.1 Picea engelmannii | reverse complement strand
TCTCTTGTAGATCATCCTTTTTGTGGATCAATGGAGAGCTTCTTGTGAGAATATCTTTTGGAGTATTGATGGAGAGCTTCTTGAGAATTTTTGGTGTGGAACACTTGAGAATATTGAATATCTATAGGTGACTGAGGTAAACAGGGATATATAAGCCAAATTTAAGAAGGAAGGTGAAGAAAAGAGGGCCAGAATTGAAGGGAGGATAAACTCTTTTGATGGTGCTTTCTAAGGTATGTTATTTACAGGTTATCTCACCATTTTCGATATAACTTTTTTTATATAATGATTTAGACTGTCAACTTGATATGACATTGAGAAAACATATCCAAGTATATTTGGTAAAAAATTCATCTTTTGGGTCGTTGTAGTTTTGGAGATACACTCTGTGGAAAATAGGGTTTGTGGCTAGTCCCGAAACTAGTCAAAAACATGTGTTTCGGGTAAAAACGTCATAACTTGTTCATAACAGCTCCAAATTCAGTGAACACAAATGTGTTGGTTAGGGTATAGTATATATTATATTGTGTAATATTTTCATATCATTTAAACAAATATTCCATGCGGGGCACGCTCTACAAGGTCTCTCTCTAGAATAAGCCAGAATTCAGTAAGGCATGCCATTTTTTTCTATAACTCCTTTTCTGAGAGGTTCCAAGTAGCGGCATTTGGAGAAATTGCATAAAACACACTGAAGAAAATTGTATATCAGTTTCATATCTTTATTCATTACATGTACAAAGTTAGGATTATTTCAAGTTGGGGTTGTTGACTAATCCAAAACTAGTTATGGTTGAGACAAGTAGTTGATGAGTTGGCACATACATGAGGTGTATAGTTGATGATGTTGGTACATATTGATGAGTCATTGTTGATGAGTATTTGACACATGATTGGTATATACTTGGTACATGGTTGGATGCACTTGTTTATGGTACAAGTTGATTACAGGTTGGTGCATGGTTGATGCACTTGTTTATGTTGACAGATTGATATCTGTTGAGGATTGTTGCCTCATCTCAGTTGGTGTTGAGAATTTAAGATGAGTCTTGCATATAGAGCTAGTGCTCTTGTAGAGTTGTACTCTATTTAGTTGTTGCTGAAAACCCCCTTTATTGAAGTCCATAATAAAAATAAAAATTGTACATACATCTTGTGTTCTTTGTGTTCCTTGTGGAGATGATTTGTTGATGATATGTTGTTGATATATGTTGTTGATATGTATTCACATATAACTGATTATAAATGAAAATGATGAGTAATGAGAAAATGTTGAATGTTAACTAAGGAGTTTTTGTGTAAGAGGGAAGTTTTGGGAAAAAGATCCCCACACTCATTCACCCCCCCCTCTAATTGTGGTAGGTGTGTCCAACAAAATGGACCACATTGCGGCAAGAAAGAGACCAAGTAGTGCCAGGTTTCACAAATATCTTCCATACCTTGCGGACCAAGATGGGTATCAAAGATTTAGAGTGACATGTGGTTCTCAAGTATCGTGGTGCTCTACATAGATACATCCATACCGAAATGGAATTTCTGGACATCTCATCCTTGGGCACGACCTACCAATATGCCGTCAAAATTGAGTAGAATCTCAAACAAAAGATGCAGCAATTTGGGCCTGGGAACCCTTCACAACAAAAGCCAGGAAAGGGTGGCCCCAACCCACAGAACAAAGGACAGTATTAGGACAACCAGTCCAAGATGCGAGCAATTAAGGACACCAGAAAGACAAAGAAATATACCAGGAATTGGTGCGACTTCCATAAGAGCCCTTGGCATAACACTACTGACTGCCGCTCAAAGCAGTCGCTAGTGGCTGAAGTGAAAGCCTCTGAATCAAATGCGGTTTCTGACTCTGAGCCAGAACTAGAAAGGGGAAGATGGATCATTGATGCGGAACCCAGTGCCACCATTGCTACCACCAAGATCCATCCTGGTGAACCAGACAAGCAAGAAGAAGGAGAACACCTCTTCCATTCACAGATGTGGGTAAAAGGCACCTCGCTGCACTTCATTGTTGATAGCGGTAGCCAAAAGCATCTCATCTCAACAGAGGTCATCAAGCGGCTGGCCCTGCCGACAATGTCGCACCCACAACCCTACACCATTGGATGGCTCTGCCAAGGAAGTGATCTCTGCATCAACCAACGGTGTCGGTTGTCGTACGACATCAAGCCCTTAAAAGATGAGGTATTGTGTGATGTTGCTCCTCTCGAAGTTTGTGATGTTCTTTTGGGCCAACCTTATTTATGGAAACTTCATGTTGTATATGAGTCTAGGCCTCGTAGTGTTATTATTACTTTGAACAAAAAATTGTACAGGATACTTGAGGCAGTCCCACCTAGTGCTATTTCCTTAATCTCTACTAAGCAATGTAGGAACGTCATCTCTCAGACGGGGAATTTTGTCTTCTTCGTGATTCGCTCTCAGAATAAGTGAAAGATCATAGCCACATCCAGGGTCTCTGCGATCGACCTCTCCACACAGCAGAAGCAAGTAGATAAGTTCATGGAAGAATACTCAGATATCTTCTCCTCACCTACCAGGGTACCTCTGCACTGCCAGGTCAAGCACCCCATCGATCTGATCCCCGACACACTGCTACCCAATGGGCTAGTTTATCGCTGCTATCTGTTAGAGAATGAGGAGATCAAGCGACAGGTCAAAGAACCACTCTACAAGGGGCACATCTGTCTCATCTCATCACCTTGCGGGATCCCAATAGTGATGGTACTAAAGAAAGATGGAGCCTGGAGACTCTGCATTGATTACCGAGCTCTGAATAAAATCACAGTCAGAAACTGGTACCTGATTCCCAGAATCGACGACCTCTTTGATCAAGGGGGCCAAATACTTCAGTAAGATTGATTTGAAGTTTGGCTACCACCAGGTCCCGATAGAATAGACAGATGTATGGAAGACCGCCTTCAAGTCAAAGGAAGGCCTTTTTGAATGGTTGGTCATGCCCTTTGGTTTGATAAATGCTCCAACCACTTTCATGAGGATGATGGACGATATCCTGCGACCATTCAACAATAATTTTGTAGTGGTGTATATGGATGATATTCTCATTTACAACAAGACTTGGGTTGAACACTTGCAGCATATTCAACAAGTTCTGCACACCCTACGACGACACAAGCTATATGCCAACTTGGAAAAATGCTCCTTCGGCATGGACAGGATCCATTTCCTGGGCTACATCATTGATCAACATGGTGTACATGTGGATCCAACCAAGATCCAATTCATCTGTGACTGGGTACCCACAACCACACTCATTGAGATTTAGAGGTTCTTGGGCCTTTCCAATTTCTACCACAGGTTCATGTTGGGATTCTCCCATATTTCATGGTCCCTCAGCCAAATAACCAGGGGTAGTGGTAAGGCGAAATTTGCATGGGGCCGGTCCCAACAATAAGCATTCGATAATTTGAAGCAGTGCTTGTGTTCAACCCCAGTACTTTCATTACCAGACCTGCAACATCCCTTTGAGATCGAAACATATGCTTCAAACTATGTTATGGGCGCCGTTCTCACTCAACACGACCACCCCGTGACCTATCATAGTGAGACACTATCAGATGTTGTCCGTAAGTACCCTACTTACGACAAATAAATGTACTCCATTGTACAAGCCTACTGCCACAGTGGAGACATTACATTCTTTGGAAGGAGATAGTCATCCACACTGATCATAATCCACTGCAGTTCATGCAGACACAAGGAAAATTGTAGAATGACCACCATAAAAAGTGGTCCACATACTTGCAACAATTCCACCTCAACATAAAGTATAAAACAGGAAGCACGAATCGCATCGTTGATTGCCTTAGTAGACCACTAGTCACGACACACACCACAATGCTAGACTCTTGTGGCCATGAGACCTCTTGATGGCCCCAACTCTATGAGACAGACCCAGACTTCACCACCACCTACCAAATGTTGGGGAAAACAGAGTTGTCGATAATTTTCATCTCCAGGATGGGTTGTTGTGTCATCTAGGCCATATCTGCGTTCCATCAAGCGAGCGAGTGAAGCTGATATTGGAAGCCCACTATAGTCAGGTGGCAGGACACTTTAGCTTCAAAAAGATAGTGGAAATGCTACAAAAACATTTCTACTGGTCGAAACTTTGATAGGATGTCAGCTAGTATTTCAGGTCCTGCACTGCCTGTGCTATTGCCAAACCGACCACTAAGAAAAAGGGCCTATACACCCCTCTTCCTACTCCTGATAGGCCATGGGAATCCATCTCAATGGAATACATGTCAGGCCTCCTGTCCACCAAGCGAGGAAATGAATGCGTTTTTATGGTTGTTGATCTCTTTTCTAAGATGGTGATTTTGGTTGCCTGCAAGAAGAACATCATAGCAGAGGCCACTACCAAGCTCTTCTTTGAACGAGTCTGGGTACATTTTGGAATCCCACAAACCATTGTCTCATATTGGGATAGTCGATTTCTCAGCACATTCTGGTCAAGCCTCTGGTCACTGCTGGACACTAAGCTCACCAAATCCACGGCCTTCCACCCCCAGAGAGATGGCCAAACTGAGGTCGTAAATCGAATGATTGTGCATATCCTCCGCATATATAATTCAAAGTGACCTCACACATGGGATGAGAGCCTTACCTATGTCCAACATAGCTACAACCGAGCCTTGCACAGCTCAACCGACCACAACCCCTTTCAGGTGGGGTTGAGATTCCGACCATTGGGCCCCTTATATGTTGCACTTCCCCTTGCAGTCACCTCGACCGGCTCATCTCCTGCTCCAACTGAAGTTGACAAAGCCACCCAGTTCATTGAGTGGATCCAACACATCTGCCAATAGGTTCAAGATATCCTACAGAAGTCCAATGACAAGTACAAACAACGCCATGATCAACATTAGGTGCCACATAAGTTTCAGGTGGGTGATAAAGTTTTGTTGCACTTGCAGAAATAACACCTTATAGGACCCCATCGAAAAATTCATCCACTCTGTTATGGGCCGTACTCCATCACCAAGGCCATGGGGGATAATTCTTTTGAGCTCAACATTCCTCCTTTCCTTGGCCTGCACCCAGTGTTCAACGTGGATCTCCTTCACCCTTATTTCCCACCATTATTGGACACCTCAGAAGTAGCAAAACAACTGACACCAACAGAGCTCAAACCCAATTGCATACAATAAGCATCCAATGATCATATTGTGGACACACAGATCAAGGGCACTTGACAACAAAGGATCCAGATTTATCGAGTCGTCAAAGCAGGGCAACTCCCGCACCAAGGCATGTGGATCACCCAGGGCCAAATTTAGTAGAAATGTCTTCATTTGATGGGGGACCTCAACGCAATGGAGACCATTGATTCCTAAGGAGGGAGGATTTATCCAAGTGGATATCGGTGGCCACCCACCTTTTCCAACTGGCTCAAAACAATTTTCTGGCAATTTTGGTAATTTACTATTTTTAGTAGTTTTTACTTCCGGAGCCGTTTTGAGGCCCTAAACGATGTTTTTTGGGAAAACGGGTTTGCAATATAATATATTACTCAATATTTCCCCTAAAATGAATCTCCTCGATGATGCCTTTCCAATGGGCTATCATACGCCTAAAATGGAGATCATATGCAAAAGTTACGACCCCGGGAAGTTGATGTACTAACTTATCCAAATGGGGCCCACATGACTTTTGGTGCTTCATCTTCTAGGGTTATGTTTTTGGATGTCTAGGGTTTTTGGCATTCCTGTTTATTGTAAAAAGGTCTTCAAAGCCTCATTGTAATCATATTCTTGCTAATGAGTGCAACTGTCACATCTCTTCTCAGAGATAAGCCGCCACCATTCCAACAAGCTTGTTTCCGTTGCATTTTACAGTTTCAACTTATTTCCTTATTGAATAGAAAACCAATTTTACTGTATCTCTGTTATTTTGTGTTAAGCACCTGTTAATAATCTGTAGTCATTTCGTTCTCCTCATAAAATCTGGATCACCTCGCCATCTAACCATTAACTCATCTGTTATATTTTTACATCTATTTAATTGTTTTCTATTATATTCCATATATATCATATAATATTTTAATTATAGTATATATAAATTACACAACTTAATTTTATTGTATATACACTAATATACAATATTGTATTATCTATGTCATATCCTCATGTCCCAATATGCATATTGGATTATTGGTGGGCTCCTCTACATTTTGTTATTACTTGGGTCTATCCTCTTTCAATGTATTTTTCTTTGGCTATGGAGGATATTGTTTATGTAGAATGGATAATTGGGGGAGCCCATGAGGAGCCGACGGGTGTTTTAATTATTATTTTTAAGATGATTCTAATGTGAGAAGTTTTGATTTTTTAAAGAGAAAAAAAACAATATCACCATAAATTGATGACATTTATTTTCTAAATCCTCAACAAAATTAATTTATAGATTCAAAATTAAATTATAGATTTTAATGTAATTTACACATTGGATTTTGTCTTTTTCCTAAATTAAAATTTGCACTCTACATTCAAATTTAATTAGGAAAAAAATGTTTAAATGGAGAAAAATGTCTCGATTACCCCTATTCATTGATTGATATGGATACTTGGTAAATAATCATTACATCATTATGAAATATTTATAACAAACAACTATACATACTCTTAACAACATAATCATAGTTGAGCATGTCAACTTCAAGAGATAACATGTCCAACTAATAACACTAACAAGGCTACATAAACCATAAAACTAATCAATATATAAGCTAAACATATTTGACACGACAAATAATAGAACAAAATCATGTGATAGGTTGTTATAATCCCTTCTTAAGAAAACATCACTAGGGGATTGCACGCTAATCATGGTCTCTCATGATGCATTAGTGGCAATGAAAACCTGGAAAAACAATAATATGTTAACTTGGAGGGATTATTCAAGGTACTTTTAAAATGAATTTGAATATGGTGTAAGAATATGAAACGTAGGAAATTGAATTAGATTTCCGAATATACAAATTTTATTCATAGAAATTATGAATAACTATGTAAAATTTGTTTTTTTCTAATAGTGATATCTTATTTTTACAACAAAATATAAGGTATATGTTTTCATTTGTGTAGGTGTTGAGTACCTTAACGATGGAATTTCATTCCAAAAACTACTTGTAGAGAACCCATTTTTTTTGTGCCGTGTATTTTTGGAAATTTATTATATTAATTTATATATTTTTTTAAATGATCAAAATCAACATACCCCTGAAATTACGTCTTTTGTTCGTGCAGGCTAAGAGGGTCTTAACATGATCAAAACATTTTTATTTTTTTTTAGATCAGAGATATCGGTCTTGTCTAGTGTCACATATAACTCATTCAAGAAATGGTTAAGCCGATTTTTTTTTATAGAAGAAATAAGAGAGGTATGTGTTAACACAGGATGTATAGAAGTCACAATTTTTAAAATTTTTAAAATTTGTTAGTTTAGTCATTGAAGGAGACCATTATTATTTTTCAGTCACGTGGTTAGTCCTTATTGTATGAGTCATTTGTTTAATATTTTAGTTTTGAGTCATGTTCATGTCACATAAATCATGTTTTGATTGTTTCTTAAGTCAAGAAAGATGATTAGAGTCCACTTAGGAAGGTCTTGGTGTCATGATGGTGGTTGTCATCATTAGCAGAAACATAAAGTATTGGTCATCTGTTTTAGTTTAAAGGTCATAATCATCAAGTTTCATGTCACAAAAAGGTGTGAAACTTATTTGAGAGTCACATATGACCGTTTGGGAATCATGTCATGTGTCAAACCAATCTGTTGCAAACTCTCCTAAAAGTTCGCAACAAATCAAGAAAGTACAACAAACACTAAATCACATATCATCATGTTTTGGAAACGTGGCAGTTGGTAATTTATTTTCTTCAGTGCCATCCATTCATAACTCATTTCTTCAAGTCAGTTTCAAAAGGAAGTTTTATTACTATTGTCGTTTGAAAAAGTGCATTGCAGACTAGTTAATTTGCTGCAAACTGTGGCACTGCGAACTTTCCTGTAGAAGTTGAAGGTGAATCAGTGGCTTCAAGGGATTGTTGGTTTGGGTGTTTGAAAGAAAGGAGAGAGCTCTATATATATGTACTTTGATTGATGTCTAAATTCCACTTCCTAAATATTGATTACTATCAAACCCTAGTTGTTGCAAATTTTATGTTCGCTGTAAACTGTTTAATACAATTGGCATCGCGAACTCCTTTTTGCTTGGTCATCTTGCACAACCTTGTCTTTTAAACTTCTATGAAAACCCAATATTATTGTTCTCTTTTCAAAAGGGACATTTGTAGGTAATTCTTGTAACCATAACCCATTGCTGTAAACTTCCTGTTAGTGCTACAAATTGTATTTTTTGTATGCGTTGTGAATTGAATGCGCTACGAACCCTATGTTTTATCAACTGATAAAACCCTAGTTAACCTTGTTTTTACCTAGGTATGAAAAATATCATCTCATTCAAGATCGTATTCATTTCCATACTTGTGAAATTTGCAATGTTTTTTGATGAAAACCATAACCTAAACTATTTGTTGCAAACTTCATCTGTGCGTTGCAAATTGAGAAATGGCACTGCAAATTCTCTGTTTTTCATAGTTGGCCTGAATTTGGCCTGTTTTGAGGTTTTATATAGTTTGGGTTGTCAAATTTTCCTCCATCTCCTAGCTTCAACCTAATTTCAGTTTCTGCAGTTTTGGCAAGCAAACCCTTTTTTGCAGTTATTAAGCAGTAAACCCTATTTAGCAGTTTCCATCACATACTTTGGTAGCAACTGTTATCAGAGGGTGGAGGGTTTTGAATAATATTTTATGGAAACTCAACAAGGGAAGAAGATTCATAAGGATGGGAGACTTTTAGGGCTGATCCCTATGACATGCAACTAATAAATTCAGATCCATTTTTTAGTGAGGCATTTCATAGAATGGGCTGCTTGGCTTTTTGTGAGAAGATCCAGAGAGGACACCCTCAGGTTGTAGTAGACATTAACAAATATTTTAAGGCTTCTTGCACCTTTTTTGTATTATTTTCCATGTTTTGAAATAAAAATGACATCTACAAGAAAGTTCATAGCGCATCCTACTGAAGGCGTTGCAAACTGTTAAAATTGAAACAATTTGCAACAAATTGGTAAGCAGTAGAATCATATTTTCACCATATATTCTAAAGTAATAAATGGGTTTCTCTAAAATGTTTTGTGGAGAAGAATCATAATGTCATTCAATATCTGACCAAACATCATCCTAACCCAGTTTTTTGTTTTGGAGAAATGTCGAAAACATCACCTACAAGATAGTTTGCAGCGAATCCTACAGATGCGCTGTGAACTCTAACAGTTTGATAAATACGAGTTGTAGGAGGGTTTCCACCTGTCTGAGGAGGTTTGAATGGTTCCCTAGGAATAATTTAGACATCAAGGGACACTGTTACATGACATCCAACTCCACTAGATCTCCAAACATGAGTTGATTGCAGTTGCATTTATTATCACCAACAACTTCTTGGAATCTAGCAGTTTGTTAATTTTCTGTTTGTTTGTCTATTTCCACATCTCTCCAAGGCACATAATACTATGCTAGAGCTAGGTAGTGAGTCATAGAGGAATTATTCATGTAATTTTCTATTTAATATTTAATCTAACCTCATAGAGAGGTGGGAATGGTTGGATGTGAAGCTTTATCTTTTGGCTAGAGACTGTAAAAAGTTCCCACACTATGTATGTACAGACTTAAGATTCTTAAGTAATTGAAGATCAACTCCTGTTATACTCTTTATTTGGTATAATCTTCTGATAAAGGATTTATCTTTAGCACTTGTGTTCATGATATGTAGTGACTGATTTACTGTAAATTTGTTAATGCAAGTATTGTCAAAGCATATTTTCTTGTTGACTAGGAGGTTCCTTGTTAGTAAGAATTACACTGTATGTGTGCCAAAGTGATTGATGTAACTTGGTTCATATATTTCATTCTTCTCCTTTAGTCTTCCATATTTTCAATGATATTCAAAAACTGATCTAACATTGTTCAAGCCTTGATTGTTGGAGTATATTGTGTGGAGATTTTGTGTTAATATCTTGAATTGAGTTTCTCATCCATTCATGACACATGAGATTATAAAACCTTACCTTTTTATTAACCTACAAAAATTCTAATGGGTATTAGGCTTACACCTACAATAGTCTAGGTGTGGCTTCTAATGCTAACATTTTTTGCGTTGTTGTTAGGGACGTAGTTGAATTTTCCCTCCGAGAAATATCAAATCTTAGATCGAGTCTTTGCTGGTGAACAAAGGATAATGACACAATATAGACTGCATTATTCACCTGAAGGCTCCATGAAGGTCAGATCTAGTGGCGACTAAATAATTTTAGAATGTCGAAGGCATTTTTTGTTGTTTTGGCTCGAAGGTTTCTCCTGTTAACCTTTCTGCAGTTCCCAGTTTCTGACATCCAATACCTCATATGTCAGAATGGGGATATGTTTTTCCTATATTCAGAGAAAGGAAGGAGGATAATCCTGCATAGTATCTCATTAAGTTTCATCAATGCATGGATCAACTAGATTTATATCATGAGTACGTGTTGATGAAAGTGTTCATGTGTTCACTGGATGGCTATGCAAGACAATGTTACAAAACTCTTCCTGCCACTATTATTTCATATTTGACAGATTTCCATGCTTCTTTTTATTCACATTACAAGAAATATTATCCAACTGAGAGTCTTTTTGAGCAATGCTACGAGGGATATACATCATACACTCAGTATTTAGTAATTGATTCTTCTAGCAATGTAGAGGAAGGGGATGATTATGCTATGGAAGAGGAAGAAGACTCATTCTCTATCGTATCTTCTTCTAATTTTGTTTTACAATAGGAATATTTTCAAAATTATGATATTGAAGTTGATGATAGTGATACTCTAGATGCATTTGTCATTTATCCAAATGTTTCTATTAGTAGTGACTATCATACGATAGTTGTTCCAAATCTATTCGAAAGTCATATTGTTGATGATAGTATAAAAGAATAGAAATCTACATCTTTGTCATTAGAAATTTATCAGGATGCTCCAGTTTATGATGAATACAATGATAATGAGAAGGAATTAAATGTTTGTGAAGCACAAGAAGAATCATTAGCTGATGAAACCTTATCTAGTTTTTATTTTCAGAAAAAGGATGTTCAACAATGTATTCATGTTCCTTCTTATTATATTCAAATTACATATACATTTGATATTACGTCAGAAGTTTCTAATAGTCATGGATTTGTTGTTCAAAATGTCTATGGAGACCTTCTTGTTTTTGATGGTTATAAGGATGATTTAAAGGAACAATCTTTTGCATCAGCACTTATAGAGTTGTACAAGCCTTTGAATGATAATATTTCAATTGATTCTATTGAAGACAATGAAACAATCCAACATAATGAAATTTTTATGGAGTATATTGTTCCTACTGCTGAAATTTATGAAGATAGTATGCTTATTTCTCATCCTAATGCCCTTTCTTTGAATGATGTTAAAGAGATTTATGCTCAAAACTCTTATGGACAGATTAAAGGAAATTTTGTTGTGCTGTATCATAATGAAATAAGTGTTGATTATGAGGTGCTTCAAGGAGATCAAGTGGATGTTAGTATTTTAAATAGAACATAAATGAGAGATGAGAAGTTCAAGTTTCTACATTAGTAGGAGTTATGTCATGATTTTCATGACCCAGTGGCCAGTTAAATGGAGATGGTCTTTTCAAAGGTTTTCAATGATGTATCATTCAACATACAAGCAACTTGCAACAATGAGTATGAGTTGTTGATTCCATATCTGAACCTTTATTATTTTTGCATATGTTCATTTTGCTGCAAACAAGAAGATCATTCTGTCAAAAAAATGACTACATGGATGCAATGGAAATTCTCTTTCACATAATCAACTTGACTTATTTGTTTAGAAGTAGGGTGTATGATGAATAAGCTCGCATTTGATCATGTGTATTTTTTTGTTAGGCCATGTTATAGATTAGAGAGATAATAATGACTCAATGCCCAAAGGAGCTAACAACTGGTCTCTGTAACATGATTTAACTTGCAATCAGGTGAACAACTATTGAAATTAGAATCACATTAAACGGAAAGATAAGGCACTAGAACTGCAATGTTCTTGGAACCTCACAAAGAGGTCTCCATCCCCTGTGGAGCCAAATGTTAACACATAAGGATGTATAGGAGTCAACAAGTTTTAAATTTTTTAAATTTGTTAGTTTAGTCACTTAAGGAGATCATTAGCCTTTGTCAGTCATGTGTCTATTCCTTCTTGTATGAGTCATTTGTTTAAGCTTGTAGTTTTGAGTCATGTTCATGTCAAATAAATCATGTTTTGATTGTCTCTTAAGTCAAGAAGGTTGATTAGAGTCCATTTAGGAAGGTCTTGGTGTCATGATGGCGGTTGTCATCATTAGTATAAAGGGAAAATATTGGTCATATCTTTTAGTTTAAAGGTCATCATCATCAAGTGTCATGTCCCAAAAAGTTGTGCAACTGATTTAAGAGTTACATCTCACCATTTGGGAATCGTGTCATGTGTAACCAATTTGCTGCAAACTCTCCTAAAAGTTCTCAGCAAATTAGGAAAGTACAATATGCACTAAATCACATATCATCATGTTTTGGAAACATAGTAGTTGAATTTATTGTCTTCAATGCCATCCATTCATCACTCATTTCTTCAAGTTGGTTTCAAAAGGAAGTTTTATTATTATTTCCATTTGAAAAAGTGCGTTGTAGAGTGGTTAATTCGCTGCAAACTGTGGCGTTGCGAACTTTCCTGTAGTGGTTGAAGATGAATCAGTGGCTTCAAGGGATTGTTGGACTGGGTTTCTACAAACAATGAGCGATATCTATATACAGGTAATCTGATTGATTTATAAATTCCACTACCTGAAGATTGATTACCATCAAACCCTAGTTGCTACAAATTTTATGTTCGTTGCAAACTGTTTTATACAATTGGTGCTGCAAACTCCTTTTTTCTTGTTCATCTTACACAACCTTTTATTTTAAACTTCTATGCAGAACCAATATTCTTGTTCTCTTGTTAAAAGGGTCATTTGTAGGTAATTATTGTAACCATAATCCCATTACTGCAATTTTCTTGTTAGTGCTACGAACTGTATTTGTTGTATGCGCTGTGAATTGAATGCACTATGAACCCTCTATTTTCTCAGTTGATAAAAACCTGGTTAACCATATTTTTACCAAAGTATGAAAAATATCATCTCATTCAAGATCATTTTCCTTTCCATACCTGTGAAATTTGCAATTTTTGTTTTATGAAAACCATAACCTAAACTATTTGCTACAAACTTCACCCGCGCGATGCAAATTGAGAAATTGTGCTACAAATTCTTTGTTTTTCATAGTTGCCTCGAATTTGGCCTATTTTGAGGTTTTATACAGTTTGAGTTGTCAATTTTTCCTCCATCTCCTAGCTTCATCCTTATTTCAGTTTCTGTAGTTTTGACAAGCAAACCCTTTTTTGTAGTTATTAAGCAGTAAACCTTATTTAGCATTTTCCATCATAGACTCTGGTAGAAACTATTATCAGAGGGTGGAGGGTTTTTAATAATATGTCATGGAAACTCAACAAGGGAAGAAGATTCATAAAGGAGGGTATATTCTTAGGGTTGATCCCTATGACCTGCAAATAATCAACTCGGATCCATTTTTTAGAGAGGCATTTCAGAGAGTGGGTTGACTGGATTTTTGTGAGAAGATGCAGAGAGGACACCCTGAGGTTGTAGAAAGAATTAAAAAATGTTTTAAGGCTTCTTCCACCTTTTTGGCATCATTTTCTTTGTTTAGAAAAAAAAATGGCATCTAGAGGAAAGTTCGTAGTGCATCCTGCTAAAGGCGCTGCAAACTGCTAAAATTGAAATGGTTTGCATCAAATTAGTAAGCAACAGAATCATATTTACATCATATATTTTAAAATACAAACTGGGTTTATCCAAAATTTCTTTGGAGAAGAATCATAATTTCATTGACTTTCTAAAAAAAAATCAGCCCTACCCAGGTCACCGTTTGGGAGAAACGTCGAAAACATCACCTATAGGAAAGTTTGCAAAGAATCCTACAGATGTGCTACAAACTCTAGAAATATGATAAATTCGAGTTGTAGGAGAGTTTCCACCTGTCTGAGGAGGTTCAAATGGTTCCCTAGAAGGAATTTATACATCAAGGGACACTTGTACCTGACATCCAACTCGACCAGATCTCCAAACATGAGTTGGTTGTAGTTGTTATCTCTCCAAGAGTCCTTCTAGGCTGTAGGTCAAAGAAGCTTGGTAACTTAAAATGTGAATGATTTTGTGTTTTGTGTTTGGATCAAATGGGAAATACTAACCTATTGGATTTGTATCAAGACAGTCAATTATATACAACAGATGAGACAATGCTCTCAAGAATCAATGCTAAGATAAATAGCTTAACTGGTGGGTGAAGAATTCCAAATTTATCAACCAGATCAGATGGGTGATGGGTTGAATAAAGATAGTGCTGATTACTTAATTGATCAAGCTTATGAACTAACTAATGAGATAACAGTCATTAGCAATTAAGACAAACTTAAATCAATAACAACCATCAAAGTACAGGAAAATAAGTAAATGGAAATATGACATCAATAGATGAGAAGAACTTGTGATCTGTATTACATCATATGAAAAGCATATTACAATATGGTGTAGCCTCAGTCTCTCGAGACTCGAACCCCCCGGATGCTTCAGAAGTCTTAAGCTTTATAGCCTTTACGAAGCAGTTCCAGATACTGGAAAACTGGATCAAATTAAATACTCAAAATAGACATTCAAAACAGATTCTAGAAAATAGGAAAAGATCATATTTACTTGGTCAATATCTTATCCTAATAGTCTTGCTGTCATTCAAAGTCTTCAAAAGCTGTAGTAGATCTCCATAGGCTGATAGCTAATTCGAATTTGTCACTTTGGTCAAAAAGATAGTTTTTTGGCCAAAATTAGGTGGCAAATTCACTCTTCTCCTTCTTGCTGGCACCTTTAGATCTGGAACAGACCTTAAGATGGATGCTTTTAATCTATATCTTGCATGAGAAACATCCCTCGTAGAATTTGGATGAATACAAATTTGATCTGTGCAAAAATAGTGTCTTGCTGCCCTGTCAGTGCTTTCGGTGGCTAAGAGAGGCGAAATCCGAGCATATTAACCACCGAAAGCTCCACTTTCGGTGGCTAATGAACAGTAGAAATGTTCGCCTAAGCCACCGAAAGTCCTGTCTTAGTGAAAAATTGGCAAAACTGCAAAAAATCATTTTTGTCTTAGCTTCAAAGCTTTAAGGCTGTTCTTCTTAGGCTTCTGCAATCGCTACAAGGTCCTCTAAGCCTGGATTGTGTACCATCATAATTTTGACATCCCATTATTACTGGTGTTGTTATGCTAGCGTCGAGTCCTGGGCCTGCATTAGAATTTTTTCAAAAGTGCAATATGATCTGATGACCACTCAGGAGAAGGAAGATCCATGTCTTTCCGTAAGCTTTTCTTATCCAAAAGTTCTAACAGAGACTTCATCATAAATGAATCTGTTGTATAGAAAATATAATCTAGAGTTCCAAGAAGATCTCTGGTACAGTTGGTAAATGAAGGTTCATTTGTTGTAGGATCCATTCTTCTTCTTCGATACTCTAAACCTTGCCCTAGTCTCACCATTCTTACAAAGGAGGAATAAGCACTAACCAGAGGTAATTGATGACAAAGATTGCTTGGAGGACTTAAGATACCAAGGGGATCTGTTATTAAGTATGGATGTGAGGACTCAATTTTTTCCCGTTGCAAGAAAAGCATGAGAGGCACTTGCAGGAATTGAGTAGAAATCGTTACAAACCAACATAGATATGTTTGCACTGGCAGTTATTTTTTCTAATATTTTAAGAAGAGTATGAATCTGCTAGAGTTTAACATCTTTGAGCAATCGACTGAGAACAACCTTTTTCTGAGCTGATGGAACTACAACTTTCGTCAAAGACTGTGCAACGTTTCCTTTATATCTGGAGTATTCGATTTGCTATCAATAAGTTAAAATTGAAAGAATTAATTCACACAACACAAAACGTTTTTCATTGCTTAACAAACAAATGGGGGTTACATATATAGCATGCAGATCACTGACTCAAGTGGATCTGATTAACTAATAACAGTAAACCTAGAAACTCACAGTTACAACAGTAATGGTTGAAACTCATAGTTACAACAGTTATCTCTTACTAAAGTAAGCTTTATTCTAACACCCTCCCTTAATGCTTACTTTACAAATATCTCAATCACAAATTACAAAACAT
>ML800938.1:193380-213122 GCA_009831015.1 Picea engelmannii | reverse complement strand
ATGGTGGTTCTTCCTTCATATCTATCCACACCGAGATACCAAACGCTGAAATATTTTCAATGGCCATTTGCTCTGAATGCGGCAGCTCCTTAGTGAGGTAATCGTACTTCATGGAGAAATCTATTGCACGCTTGATGCATTGTTCTTTAAAGTATAGTGCAACTTCAAAATGTGAACTAACTTCCACTTCACCTTCCTTCATCCTTAAATCTCTTACCCACTTTAATAAATGATTTATAACTTCACTTATACACATGCATTTACTTTATCCACATGCATTCACTTTAATATTCAAAATATCCCTTTTTTTTATTTAAAATAAAACTTTATACCTCACTCTCAAACCATCCAACGCATGCAAATCTTATTCAATGCTCCACATATGCATGCATGCAAATCTTGAATGACTCATAAAACTCAGGCTTCATCTTTCAACGCTCCAACATAAAACAAAACTTATGTTTTACATGCACCAAATCACTCCATTAAAAAAAAAACTTACGATTTGCACCACGCACCAATTCTCAACTAAATTCACATATTAACTCATGCAAATCTCACGAGTCCACGCACTAGCTCCATCATGCAAATCTCACGAGTCCACGCAGTAGTTCCAGATCTTCCTCACTCGCACACGGCTTGCAATGGTCACGGCCTCCCTCACTCGCACACGGCTTGCAATGGTCAGGGCCTGCTCATCAACAACATAAAGAACCCACGCATTTTCTTTAATTCGCGAATTTGCACTTCAGCCTTCACGCTCAGCAGATCACGCAAACCACAGACCACAACCACCACAACGATATGCCTCTTTCCTTTTCGCTCTGATACCAAGTTAAAATTGAAAGAATTAATTCACACAACACAAAACGTTTTTCATTGCTTAACAAACAAATGGGGGTTACATATATAGCATAACACAAAACGTTTTTCATTGCTTAACAAACAAATGGGGGTTACATATATAGCATGCAGATCACTGACTCAAGTGGATCTGATTAGCTAATAACAGTAAACCTAGAAACTCACAGTTACAACAGTAATGGTTGAAACTCATAGTTACAACAGTTATCTCTTACTAAAGTAAGCTTTATTCTAACACAACTTTCGTCAAAGACTGTGCAGCGTTTCCTTTATATCTGGAGTATTCGATTTGCTATCAATAAGCACACTCTGTCCTTTCGAACATCCACAAGCTGGTAAGATTTTATTGATCCGATTGTAATCAGTTTGTGCAAATGATCTATATCATCACAATCTTGGTGTTTGCAAATGACATGGCGATGACGTTTTTCTTCTTTTAAGAGAAGTATACTGTCGAACGTTACAAGCATACGTTGTATATTAAACCCACAGTAATAAGGGCTTCATTGTCCTTCGACCAATCTTCACTGATCCTGCAATTTTCCAGATATCATTAGACATGAAAGCCATTCCTGAAGTTTTCATGGCCATAGCGGAACTCGCTACACCCATAGCTATGCCGATGTCGAGTGCAACTGAAACCACAATTGTTGACTCTGTAAGGTATGGGTTTCTATCAGTAATGGGACACAATGCATGCTTTGGCTATGCCATACCAATCATCTGCGAGCTCGTGCTTACTGCAATTAAAGTCTTCAATTCCCAGCCAAGCGCATATATCTCCAAATCCGCATCATGTCTTTGCCATGGTCTGTATAATATTTGGCACCTGTAACTTTCTCTCTGAAATCACCATTGCCACTTCAAGCTGTGCATTGATGGATTGTAATCTTTGACTTGTCAACTCGGCGTACGCCTTGATTCTGGAAATTCGGTGGATACCTTCAAACCTTGCAGCTCTTGACCGCAATTGGGCACCTGTAATCTCAACAAAAACATAAAAACATTTAGCAGAGGCAAATGAAATCTGAAGCAATGCGCAGCTCGTAGTTCTTCCTTATGACTAGATGTCTTCGATCCGATGCCCTTGACTCTCAAATAATCGAGAGACGCAACTATGCTCACCAAATGACAACTGCGCATTCGTGTGGCACTTGGCATTTATTCTGTGTGCGTTTTTTTTGAATGGGCATGCATCGGGCGTTTGGATATTATAGCCTTTATATAACTTATTTGATGAAACAATTAGAAATGAATTGGGATTGGGTTTTGATATAACTTGGGGCTTCTGGTCGTGTCGATTTGTAACTTGAATTGTGGCATGGCTTTGGTGACTTATGTTTTGGCTTGTGATGGTTATATGGAGACTAGGCATTCAACATGTAAACTAAGAATTTGGCCTATGAGTAGTGGTTTAGTTGATAAGGTTTGATTTAAGATAGACTAGGCTCACCTAGGCACAAACCACTATTGCTTTGGGGAAATTTTTGAAATAACCACTATTGCTTTGGGGAAATTTTTGAAATAAAAATATTGATTTTCTTTCAAATTATAAAATACATAAAAGTTATGAAATGACTTTTATTTGTGTGTTTGGGAAAAAGTGACCAAGCAATATTGGGCAATGAGATCTATGGGAGCTTATCAAGACTTAAGTGGGAGTTGAGGTCTAGACATTTGCCAAAAATTGAGAAATGAGTGTGTTTAAGTAAAGTAGAGAAAACGTTTTCAAACATATCAGTGTATTTTTTATCGCTAACAGTAGTTTCATTTATCATCACCAACAACTTCCTGGAATCTAATAGTTTGTTAATTTGTTGTTTGTTTATCTATTGACACATCTCTCCAAGGCACATAATCCTGTGCTAGATCTATGTAATGATTCATAGATGAATTCTTGATGTAATTTGCTATTTAATATGTAATCTAACCTCATAGAGAGGTGGGAATGGTTGGATGTGAAGCTTTATCATTTGGCTGGAGACTGTAAAACGTTCCCACACTATATATGTATAGGCTTAAAATTATTGAGTAATTGAATATCAACTCTTGTTCTTATCTTTCATTATATTATTCTCGTCTTTCTTTGTTATTATCTATTGATAAAGGATTTATCTTTAGCACTTGTGTTCATGATATGTAGTGACTGGTTTACTGTAAATTTGTTAATGGAAGTATTGTCAAAGCATGTTTTTTTGTTGACAAGGAGGTTCCTTGATAGTAAGAATTCCATTGGATGTGTGCCAAACTGCCCGATGTAGCTTGGTTCATATATTTCATTCTTCTCCTTCAGTCTTCCATCTTTTCACTGATATTCAATAAATGATGTAATATTGTTCAAGCCTTTCTTATTGGAGTATGTTGTGTGGCGATTTTGTGATGATATCTTGAATTGAGTTTCTCATCCATTCATGACACTTGATATTAAAAAACCTTACCATTTTATAAACCTACAAAAATTCTGATGGGTATTAGTATTACACCTACAACGGTCTAGGTGTGACTTCTAATGCTAACATTTTTGGCACTGTTGTCGGGGACGTAGTTGAATAGAGAAATGAAAAATATTAGATCTAGTATTTGATGGCGAGAAAAGGATGTTGACACAATACAGACTACATTATTCACCTGGCGGCTCCATGAAGGACAAATCGAGTGTCGACTCCACAATTTCATAATGTGGAAAGAATTTGCTGTTGTTTTGGCTTGAAGGTTTGAACCTGTTAACTTTTCTTCAGTTCCTAGTTTCCCACATCCAATACCTCATCTGTCAGAATGGGGAGATTTTCTGCCTATATTCAAAGAAAGGAAGGAGGATAATCCTGCACATCATCTCATTAAGTTTCATGAATTCATGGATCAACTGGTTTTATATCATGAGGATGTGTTGATGAAAATGTTCATGTATTCATTAGATGACTATGCAAGACAATGGTACAAAACTCTTCCCGAATCGAGTATTTCATGTTTGAAGGATGTTCATGTTGCTTTTTATTCATATTACAAGAAATTTTATCCATCTCGGAGTCTTTTTGAACATTACTGCGAGGGATATAGATCATACACTTAATATTTAGTAGTTGATTCTTCTAGCAGTGTAGAGAAAGGGGATGATTATGCTATGGAAGAGGAAGAAGACTCATTCTCTACTATAGCTTCTTCTAATTCTATTTTACAACATGAAGATTTTCAAAATTATGATACTGAAGCTGATGACAGTGATACTCTATATGCATTTGTCATTTATCCAAATGTTTCTAATAGTAGTAACTTTGATACGATAGTTGTTCCAAATATGTTCAAAAGTCATATTGTTGATGATAGTATAAAATAACATAAATATGCACCTTTTTCATTAAAAATTTATTAGTCTTCTTCAATTTATGTTGAATATAGTGATAATGAGAAGGAATTAAATTTTTATGAAGCACAAGAAGACTCATTAGTTGATGAAACCTTATCTAGTTTTGATTTTCCAGAAAAAGTATGTTCAACAATGTATTCATGTTTCAATTGATGATATTCAGATTACAGGTACTTTTGATTATGCTATGGCAGAGGAAGAAGACTCATTCTCTACTTTAGCTTCTTCTAATTCTATTTTACAACAGGAAGATTTTCAAAATTATGATATTGAAGCTGATGACAGTGATACTCTATATGAATTTGTCATTTATCCAAATGTTTCTAGTAGTAGTAATTATGATACGATAGTTGTTCCAAATATGTTCGAAAGTCATATTGCTGATGATAGTATAAAATAACATAAATATGCATCTTTTTCATTAAAAATTTATTAGGCTGCTTCAGTTTATGTTGAATACAGTGATAATGAGAAGGAATTAAATGTTTATGAAGCACAATAAGACTCATTAGCTGATGAAACTGTTAGCGATAAAAAATTCACTAGCATTTTTGAAAGAATGATGCCTAAATATTGTAGGGAACATTTGACTAGCTTCCCGGGCTCCAAATGCATATTTGAAAGCACCATTGGAAAGCTTAGTATTTGTAGATGTCGATCGACTATTCAAGCATGCAAAATGGACTCTCCATGACTGAGAAATTTGAGTTTAAAAAAATCTGTGCTTTCACCAGCTAACCCATCTTGAATTTTGCTAGTTAGCTGGTGAAAGCTCCGCCTTTCACCAGCTAAGGAGAGGATTTTCGGGTAAATTAGCTGGTGAAAGCTTGTCA
The DNA here is from genome assembly GCA_009831015.1 of Picea engelmannii. Classification (NCBI taxonomy): domain Eukaryota; kingdom Viridiplantae; phylum Streptophyta; class Pinopsida; order Pinales; family Pinaceae; genus Picea; species Picea engelmannii. Next base: position 208,061 of record ML800938.1, on the reverse strand, counting down.
TGGCCAGAATAACCGAATTTTTGCCCAAATTGGGATTTTTAGAGTTTGAATGGTTTGAAGCCACCTCAAATGGACAGGTGTTGAATTATCAAGTCTAATTCAAAGGCTAGTTTTGAGGGATAATGTCAAATAGAGGGTTTTCAACAACATTTGGCATCTTTTTCAAAGGCAAAAAATTAAGGTTTTGACACACTTCACCAAATTCGAATTTTATCTTTGGAGGACCAAATCAAACAACCTCGGGAGGCTAAAACTGCACTTCATCGACAATCTACTACTCTTAGATATGGATTGACCTCATCTTGAGGATCTCTTCCTAGTTTTTCGTAAATATAGTTTACTTTATGTTTTTAGAATATCAGATCCATTGTTTTAGGATCTGATAACTGTGATGTAAAGCTATAAAGCTACAGAATTAAGATAGATGAAGGGTTCAATTCTGGATACATTTTTGGCTATGTACTTTGACACTATCTTGCTATATGAATGACAGTTTTCTTTGGTCATTATATATTAGTCTGTCCACATTTTCCATTACTCTATATTTAATTCTATTCAGTTCAATTGTTCATAACTGTCATCTTCTGATATAACTCATGGATATGAATTAGATCTTCTTTATATTCTTTTATAACCCTACAAATCTGTACTTGGTTATCTTGAATGTTTTTCTTCATACCTTGATTATTTACTGTAACTGATATCTAGTTTCTCGAAGCACTGATTTATTTAGAGGCATGACATATTGTCTTTTTGCTAAGCCTTCTCAGTTATCCCATTGTTCCAAACACTTGATTATTAGTGATTTCTTAAGTTACCAAGCATCCTTAGCCTACAACACTAAGGAGTTTCTTGGAGTGATAACAAATTGGCTCCATTGCCGAGGAGAGGAGATTGAAGCTCAGCTTCCCTGGGAGACGACAAGATCCAACTTTGATGATAGACAAAGTCTGGACATTATTTGGTTGTAATCATCTATCTGGCGACTCCATGAAGGACGAATTCGGTGGTGACTCCACTATTCTAAAATCCGTTGGTGACCCCACTGGTATGAAATGAACAAGATATTATCTAAGAGGTATGGATTTTGCGATTTTTCAAAGATTGTTGGTTTCCCTAATCCAGTGCCTCATAGAGATGAATGGGAAAATAGCCTTCCCATATTTCGAGGAGAAGAATGGGAAGTGCCAACTGAACATTTGCTGGACTTTCATGATTACATGCATCGGTTGCAAGTTGTGCACGAGGATATTCATATTTGGCTCTTTTGTTTCTCATTAGAGGGAATTGTTCGTGATTGGTACAGGTCTCTACCTTATTCTAGTATAAACTCTTTAGAAGATTTTCATGCTGCTTTTCATGTGTTTTGTAAAGACCATTTTCCAAATGATCTTCTCTATCCTGAATGCTGTCATGAATTTCATTTATTGACTAAAGACTCAGATGTTAATGAAGAGTATGTTGTTACCGAGAATACTCTTCGTTATCAAGAGATTGATGATTCACATTATGACAACCAATGTGATTCTTTAAACATTGTATTAAATGCATATTCTAAATATGATTGTGATGATGATCCGATTATCCATTTTGAAAATTTGAAAAATGATGAGCAAATTGACATATCAACAAGAGATAATTTTAGATCTACAACAAATACTAAGGGAAGCCTTGAGTTTCTAGATTTGCAGACAAAAGTGTTTTGCAGCAGATATGAAGAGGAAGGTGAAGAAAAGATAGGCTCAGATCAGAAACCGAGTATGCATTTTTCTCCGACAAAGGTTGAGCAGTTCACATTCATCATTGAGATCAAGGAGGACAACCAACAACATCATTTTCGTTTGCAATCATAACAGAAGCTTGAAGAGGTATTCCTTTACTATTTTATTGATCCTATTGCCGATTTTCTGGAATCATTGAGCAATATAAATATCAAGATACTTTTGTCAGATGAAGGCTATTTCTATCATTTTTTCGGAACACATCTCTATTGGCTATGCATTCTTTTATCTTTGGGATCAAGATAAAAAATGTTCTCAGCAAATAAATTTCTTACATGGCTTCATTGGAAGCATGAGTTTACTTGATTAAGAAGCAGTGCAAATTGTTAATGTAGGAGTAGGCAGAAGAATAATCTCACCAGATTTTAGAAGTATCAAAACATAGGATTTAAGATTTTATCTTAGAAATAAATCGATCCTCAAAATATTTTTTTTTTAAATTTTGTGAAAAATCTTTTCACCAGTTAACATATGTTTCTAATTTGATGTTAGCTGGTGAAAGCCTCAGTTTTCAATGGTTAAGGTGTACTCCTCGGAGGAAAGAAAGCTGGTGAAAGCGATAAACACGGATTTCTCTTCAATGACTCCAAAATCAAAAGGGAATAAACATCAAATATGAGATCAGAGACAAATGATGTGAGCAGCTTGAAAAAGACATGAAGAGGATAACAGGAGGTGAGTTACTATGTGAGGATGTGCCCATGGGTATTCAATGCTCCCCAAAAATTGCATCTAATCAAAGCAAGGCAGGGGAGGAAAGTAAGTTGTCCATCAAATTTGGACATTGAAAAGGAGCTTTGCTACCCAAAAGAAGTAAAGCTGTGATCTGATCACTACGGAGGATTTTGGCAAAGGAGCACTGGACATATTTGTGTGTATATACAAAATTCAAATAGAGTGAAAACTGATCCTATGGCTTGGAGAGAAATTTTGGGTTTGTTGGTTTTAACAGGGTTAATCTTGGAAGCGAATGCTTCAATTCACAAGTATGAGAATGACAGGTTTTCTTCACAGGGAAACTCATTCTTCTTTTATGGCGGGAGCGAGGGGCTTTATGCCACTGTAAACAATAGTGGAAAAAATGCCACAGTTGGAAATTCATTTATCATATTTGAGTCTATCAGTTTCCAGAGGACTAAAGAATCTGCATCTCGACATGCAGAAATGGAGCATAACACAGGACTTATTGAAGCAATAGTGTTTGAAATAAAAGACAGGGATAAGATTTGGGGTTCCACTTCTGTTAGTTCTACTTCTATCTACTACACACATGACCTTGTTGAGGCAAATGTTTATAAACAAGGGCAAATCATTATCCATAATTCTGATGATCAAGATTGGCTTCGGCGCAAACCAATCTTCTTCCAGGGAAAAAATGATGTTGCAACAATGACACCAGAAATCATCTCAATCACAAAAATGGGCATGTACAACCTTTACTTTATGTTCTGGGACCCCCGTCAGGTAAAAGAATGGTGAATGGCATTTTGCTCGTAAAAAAATTCAATTGAAAGAAGTTGAGGTTTGCGATTGTGAGCGGTGTAGACCACCTAATGTGTACTGTTTTCTTGCCCATTTGATGAATTATTTCGGTCATACCTCGTATGGAGATAAGCAGCTAGCTGAAGTTATTTCTACACCGCAAAAGTTGCCACCTGCTATTATCGAAGTTCTTTTGATTCTACTTGCAAGGATTGTAGTTTTTATATCCAATGAAGGGGCGCAAATTTTTCTAGAGCCTTGTAATGTTGCGCTGAGCCATGTAGCAGATTTTCTTGAAAAGGATGTCGATGCACTGAGTGATAAGACCATTGATACAGAGAAGAGGAAAGACATTTGGCGATCTGCCTTGGTGGAAGATGAACGTCATGAGAACTGGCGAGATGAAGAAAGAGAGAACGCTAACATTCGTCAGGACCGGTGGAGAGAAGGTGACAAAGATCTGGGTGATCATCATAGGTCAGACTATTGGGCAGAGAATGCAATGGGTAAAAGCGCAGGCGGAACTAAAGATGACTTTGGCTATGATGATGATGAAAGCAAGTGGGAAATTACTGCTGCAGGTGGTATACCTCCTCTTGTCTAGATTCTGGACGCGGCAACGTTGTTCATGTTCTTAAGTCTGAGATCTCTCATGTGAGGTATTCTTCGCCTGATTTGATCCAGGATTGCTTTAATATGTTCAAGGATGGCGTGGTTCCACATTTGTTGGTCATTCGGCGTGAAGAGTTGTGAGAATTGTTATGTATGCTCCGAAATTTGATCGGATTTGCAGAGAGTCCGGTCGAAAGGGTTTGTTGAAATTAATATTTTTATGTTTTTGATTTCATTTGTGCAATGAATGTGGGGGATTTTCAAGATTCGCCGATAATTATGGAGCTGCAGTCTGATCGGAACTGGATTCGGGAGGGAAATTTTGAAAGATTGATGTTTGGAAGACAGACAAATAAATGGGACACTCGATGGGGATGAGACAACAGAGCAAGATGCTTGTTGAGAAGAATTAGAAGGAGAACATGTTCAGAGAGACACAAGGGAGAGTTGATGCTTCATGTCATCGTGTATTTATTTCTAGATTTTCAGTTGTTAAAACTCATATTTCAATGCATAAAATTAGTAACCATGAAGATCATATTAAGATTTATCGTCATCATGACGATCAATACCATATTTTCAGGCACATAATCAATGGTAATTAAAATGATTGAAGATAGTCGAAGATAAGAAGACACCTGATATCAGCTTGGAGATATCATGATTTTCTCCAGATTTTCAAGTAGAGCAGTCAGAAGTGCAGATCTGATGGAAAACATCATTTACTCATCCAGTAGCTCGATATCCTGTAGTGTTATTCAGGCCTGTGACATTGGAGGAACATAGAGGGATCAAAATTGAGTATGAGATGGAGTTACTACAAAGAGGGGGAATATTCATCTCTTGATACTTCTGTTGCATGTGACTCATGTGATATCTGGTATCATGCTGTCTGTGTTGAATTTAACCTAGAGTGTACAATTGAAAATACTTGGCTTTGCCCGAGGTGCAAAATAAGTGGGGTGTTGAAAGATGCAATATCTACTTTCTGTCAAACTTCACCAGAAAAAGATGTTCAGAATTCCCAGTCCAACAATGACACTGTACTTAACAGTAAAGTGTTAGTCCATTTTGCAGATGCAAGGGAGACAACTCTTGTTGTTTCAATGGTTGAAGGTGAAAACTGTGGTCAAACTACCAAGGACAAATTTGTAGAAGTTTCACCTATTGAAGAGAAAAAAAGAAGCAGATAGAGTATCTATGCAATTATGCGTTGATCACAGAAACTTAATGCAACTTGGAGGAGTTGAGCTAGTAGAGCAATTAGCAGATAATATAGTAACCATTAATGCTTGCAAAGGTACCTCAACATTTCCCACCACAAATGATTCAACATCACTGTTGGTTGATGATTGTAGTCAGAAGACTTCTATTTCATTGCCTGATAAAGAAATCGATGGCGCATATACATTAGTGGGAAGTGAAATATCTCATTCTCTTACAAATTTAGAGGACATGGCCAAGCCTAGTTCCTTGGTTGAAAACATTGAATTTTGTGGACTTGCGTCTGATGGTCATCATATTGTGAAATTTCCAACTGGAAAAAGTATGGAAGAGGAAAGTGAAATGGTTGTGCATTTTGGTAATGCTTCAAGTGGTAAAAACTCAGATAAATCACGTGTAGAAACAAGAGGTGATAAGAACGGAGAAAAGAACGACAATGTAGAGGAGAGAGTTATGTATGGAAAGCCAGCTGAAATAATCTACGGGAGATTAAGCACAAGAATTTGAGTTAATGTTTGATCATTTGCAAATAGAGATGAAAATCATGGGAGCCAAAGCTTCATCAGTCCTCATAGTCTATTTGGAGGAAGATGTTGGTGCCTTAAAAGAACAAAGTGAAAGTCATTTATCTCAAATTGAGTCTCAAAAGACTGACATCCACAAGCTTCAGGACCATTTGCGGAGACAATTCCAGGGAGTTGTAGGTCAGTTGCAAGTAACAGAGGCAGGAATGTGTAATGAAGTAAAAACTCAAGTTCATGAATCAGATATTTTTACAACATGTCAATTTGTAAATGAGAAAAACTAGTACCTTTTAAAGAAATGAAGCAGAGGGTTTTAGATCAACGAGTTTATCATCAGTTGTTGAAGGTTTGCCAACACTAGTAGTCTTGGGTGTAGTAATTCGGTCTACACAACAGTTATTGACTCAGCAGGCTGGAGCTTCACTTGACCAACTTACCACACAGACATAAGGTGAGGCAAGAGTAACTGAGGCATGGCACTTGATGATGTTGAGTAGGAAATGGCCTGTGTCACTACACCCACCATAATAATTCTAGTCAGATTGATAGTAAATTGGCTAGTGATTTTGACAATCTCACATTAGATAGTATTTACGAAGATGAAATGGTTAGGGAAACTGCATATAGTGGACAAGGAGGCTATGAAAATAATTAAGCAAAAGAGGATGTTCAATCTCGATCAGTTTTCTTTTTCCACAGAGGACATCAAGGATGCTCAATATACGATGACAGTAATGAAATTTGCAAACAACAAACTTTGGAAAATAGCCAGATGATAAATTGTAAAGGATGAATGACACCATGCCCAAAAATAAAGGCACAGGGTCTGCCAGGTTCTTGGATACCTCGTAGGGAGGTCTCCATCCTAGTTGGAGCCAGATGTTAGCGATAAAAAATGCACTGGCATTTTTGAAAGAATGATGCCTAAATCTTGTAGGGAACATTTGACTAGATTTCCGGGCTCCAAATGCAGATTTGAAAGAACCATTGGAAAGCTTAGGATTTGTAGATGTCGATCAACTATTCAAGCATGCAAAATAGACTCTCCATGACTGAGAAATTTGATTTTAAAACAATCTGCGCTTTCACCAGCTAACCCGTCTTGAATTTTGCTAGTTAGCTGGTGAAAGCTCCACCTTTCACCAGCTAAGGAGCAGATTTTCGGGTAAATTAGCTGGTGAAAGACTGTCACGGCCAAAATAACCGAATTTTTTCCCAGATCTGGATTTTTAGAGTTTGAATGGTTTGAAACCACTTCAAATGGACAGGTGTTGAATTATCAAGTCTAATTCAAAGGTTAGTTTTGAGGGATAAGGTCAAATAGAGGTTTTTCAACTACATTTGGCATATTTTTCAAAGGCAGAAAATCAGGGTTTTGGCACACTTCACCAAATTCAAATTTTATCTTGGGAGGACCAAATCAAAAAGCCTTGGGAGGCTAAAAATGCACTTCATCAACAATCTACTACTCTTAGATATGGATTGACCTCATCTTGAGGATCTCTTCCTAGTTTTTTGTAAATATAGTTTACTTTCTGTTTTTAGAATATCAGATCCATTGTTTTAGGATCTGATAACTGTGATGTAAAGCTATAAAGCTACAGAATTAAGATAGATGAAGGGTTCAATTCTGGATACATTTTTGGCTATGTACTTTGACACTATCTTGCTATATGAATGATAGTTTTCTTTGGTCATTATATATCAGTCTGTCCACATTTTCCATTACTCTATATTTAATTCTATTCAGTTCAGTTGTTCAGAACTGTCATCTTCTGATATAGATCATGGATATGAATTAGATCTTCTTTATATTCTTGTATAACTCTACATATCTGCACTTGGTTATCTTGAATGTTTTTCTTCATACCTTGATTATTTACTGTAACTGATATCTAGTTTCTCGAAGCACTGGTTTATTTAGAGGCATGAAATATTGTCTTTTTGCTAAGCCTTCTCAGTTATCCCATTGTTCCAAACACTTGATTATTAGTGATTTCTTAAGTTACCAAGCATCCTTAGCCTACAACCCTAAGGAGTTTCTTGGAGTGATAACAAAAACCTTATCTAGCTTTGATTTTCCAGAAAAAGTATGTTCAACAGTGTATTCATGTTCCAATTGATGATATTCAGATTACAGGTACCTTTGATATTACATCAACAATTTATAATAGTCATGGATTTGTTGTTCAAAATGTCTATGGAGACCTTATTTTTTTATGGTTATTAGGATGATTTAGAGGAACAATATTTTTCATCAGCACATATAGAGTTGTACAAGCATTTGAATGCTAATATTTAATTTGATTCTATTGAAGATAGTGAAACAATCCAACGGAATGGAAGTTTTATTGAGTATATTGTTCCTGCTACTGAAATTTATGAAGATAATATGCCACTTTCTAATCTTGATGCCCTTGCTTTGAATGATGCTAAATATATTTTTGCTCAAAAATATTATGGACAAATTAAAGGGAATTTTGTTGTCCTGGATCATAATGAAATAAGTGTTTATTATGAGTTTCTTCAAGGATATCAAGTGGATGTTAGTCTTGTAAAAAAAACATAAATGATAGATGAGCAGTTCAAGTTTCTACATCAACAAGAGTTTTGTTGTGATTTTCATGACCCAGTGGCCAATTACGTGGAGATGGTATTTCCAAAGGTTTTCAATGCTATATCATTCAACATACAAGCAACTTGCAACAATGAGTATGATATGTTGATTCCATTTCCAAACCTTTATTATTTTTGCAATTGTTCATTTTGCTGCAAACAAGAAGATCGTTATGTCGAAAAAATGATTACATGGATGCATTGGAAATTCTCTTTCACATTATCAACTCAAATTATTTGGTTAGAAGTAGGGTGTGTGATGAATAAGATTACATTCAAGCATGTATATTTTTGTTAGGGTGTGTTATAGATTAGAGAGCTAATAATGACTCCATGCCCAATGGAACTAGCGACTGGTCTCTTTAATATGATTTAACATGCATGAAGGTGAACAACTATTGAAATCATAATCATATTGAAATGACAGATAAGGCACTGGAACTGCAATGTTCTTAGAACCTCACAGGGAGGTCTCCATCCCCTATGGAGCTAGATGTTAACACATAGGATGTAGAGGAGTCAAACTTTTTAATTTTTTTTAAATTTGTTAGTTTAGTCACTGAAGGAGACCATTAGTCTTTGTTAGTCATGCGGTCAATCCTTCTTGTATGATTCATTTGTTTAATATTCCAATTTTGAGTCATGTCCATGTCAAATAAATCATGTTTTGATTGTCTCTTAAGTCAAGAAAGTTGATTAGATTCCATTTAGGAAGGTCTTAGTGTCATGATGGTGGTTGTCATCAATAGAATAAAGGGAAAGTATTGGTCATAACTTTTAGTTTAAAGGTCATCATCATGAAGTGTCATGTCCCAAAACAGTGTGCAACTGATTTGAGAGTCACATTTGGCCATTTGAAAATTGTGTCATGTGTCAAACCAATCTGCTCCAAACTCTCCTAAAAGTTCACAGCAAATCAAGAAAATACAACATGCACTAAATCGCATATCATCGTGTTTTGAAAAATTGGCAGTTGGTAATTTCTTGTCTTCAACGCCGTCTATTAATCACTCATTTATTCAAGTCAGTTTCAAAAGGTATTTTCATTATTATTTCCATTTGAAAAAGTGTGTTGCAGACTTGTTAATTCACTGCAAACTGTGGTGCTGCAAAATTTCCTGTAGTGGTTGAAGGGGAATCAGTGGCTTCAAAGGATTGTTGGTTTGGGTTTATGAAAACAAGGAGAAATCTCTATATACATGTACTCTGATTGATGTCTAAATTCCACTTCCTAAATATTGATTACCATCAAACCCTAGTTGCCACAATTTTTTTGTTCGATGTAAACTGTTTGATACAATTGGCATTGTGAACTCCTTTTTGCTTGGTCAGCATGCACAAACTTGTATTTTAAAATTCTATGCAGAGCCAAGATTATTGTTCTCTTCTCAAAAGGGTCATTTGTAGCTAATTCTTGTAACCATAACTCCATTTTCTTGTAACCATAACTCCATTGCTGTAAATTTCCTATTAGTGCTACAAACTGTATTTTTTGTATGATTTGCAAATTGAATGTGCTATGAACCCTCTGTTTTATCATTTAATAAAACCCTGGTTAGCCCATTTTTAACCCAGGTTTGAAAATATCATCTCATTCAATATTGTATTCCTTTCCATACCTATGAAATTTGTAATTTTTTTGATGAAAACCATAACCTAAATTATTTTCTTCGAACATATTTTGCGCGCTGCAAACTGAGAAATTGCACTGCAAATTCTCTGTTTTTCATAGTTTCCCCGAATTTGGCCTATTTTGAGGTTTTATATAGTTTGAGTTTTCAAATTTTCCTCCTTCTCCTAGATTCATCCTTATTTAAGTTTCTGCAGTTTTGGAAAGAAAGCACTTTTTTTTAGTTATTAAATAGTAAACCCTATTTAGCAGTTGCGATCACATACTCTGGTAGCAATTGTTATCACAGGGTGGAGGGTTTTGATTAATCTATCATGGAAACTCAACAAGGGAAGAATATTCATAAAGGAGGGGATATTTTCATGGATGAGTCCTATGACCTGCAACTAATCAACTCAGATCCATTTTTTAGAAAGGCATTTTATAGAATGAGTTTCCTGGCTCCTTGTGAAAAGATGTAGAGAGGACACCCTACGATTGTAGCAGGAATTAACAAAGGTTTTAATCATGCTTGCAACTTTTTGGCATCAGTTTCTATGTTCATAAAGAAAAATGAAATCTACAGGAAAGTTCGCAGTACATCGTGATGAAGGCGATGGAAGCTGCTAAAATTGAAACAATTTGCAACAAATTAGTAAGCAACATAATGATATTTTCAACATATATTTTAAAATAAGAACTGGGTTTTGCTAAAAATTTTTGTGGAGAAGAATCATAATTTTATTGGCTTGTTGACCAAACCTTAGCCTGACCTAGCTCGCCGTTTGGGAGAAAAATCGAAAACATCACCTACAAGAAAGTTTGCAGTGAATCCTGCAGATGCATCGCGAACTCTAACCATCTGATAAATCCGAGTTTTAGGAGGGATTCCACCTTTATAAGGAGGCTTGAATGGTTCCCTAGGAAGAAATTAGACATCAAGAGACAATTGTACCTGAAATACATCTCCAATATATTTTCAAACATGAGTTTTTTGTAGTTGCATTTATCATCACCAATAGCTTCCTGGAATCTAGCAGTTTGTTAATTTTTTGTTTGTTTGTCTATTGCCACATATCTCCAAGGCACAAAGTCCTATGTTATAGCTAGGTAACGATTCATAGAGGAATTCTTCATGTAATTTCCTATTTAAGATTTAATCTAACCTCATAGAGAGGTGGGAATCGTTGGATGTGAAGCTTTATCTTTTGGCTCGAGACTATACAAATTTCCCACACTATGTATCTACAGACTTAAGATTCTTGAATAATTGAAGATCAACTCCTTTTATACTCTTTCATGCCATTATTCTTGTCTTTATTTTGTATTATCTAGTGATATAAAGGATTTATCTTTAGCACTTGTGTTCATGATATGCAGTGACTGATTTACTGTAAATTTGTTAATGCAAGTATTGCCAAAGCATATTTTCTTGTTGACCATGAGGTTCCTTGTTAGTAAGAATTACACTATATGTGTTCCAAAGTTCATGATGTAACTTGGTTCATATATTTCATTCGTCTCCTTCAGTATTCCATCTTTTCATTGATATTCAGAATTTATCTAAGATTGTTTAAGCCTTGTTTGCTAGAGTATGTTGTGTGGAGATTTTGTGTTGATATCTTGAATTGAGTTTCACATCCATTAGTGACACTTGAGATTACAAAACCTTGCCTTTTTATAAACCTACAAAAATTATGATGGGTATTATTCTTACACCTACAACATTCTAGGTGTGAATTTTAATGCTAACAATATGTATTATAGGATTTTGATATTTCAAGAAAAAAATAGATTAAAATTAGTAAACATTATTAATTATTTTTTTTGTATATTTGGAATCTACAGAGCTAACTCTATCTGTGTCTCGATTTTCGTCAATAACCGAATTGTGTAGGCTATAGAAAAATAACGTCAAAAATAGAGATACAGAGAGGAATTCATAAAAATAGAGTTTTTTTTTTATGTATTTGCAGACCAAACCACTAAGTTTTTCATCCCGAACCTAAATTTGAGGCAACCAACTCAGCAAACATGTATGCTATATTTGTTACTCCCGCCTGAAAAAAATTAAAATTCAAATAACGCGTGCGCATTTATGAACGCGCACGCGTTCTTAAAGCGCGTGTGCGTTCCTAAAGTGTGCACATGTTATTAGCAACAAGAACCCGCGTGCATTCCTGTTAAAACAAATAAACTCCCTCCCTGTCTCTCTCTCTCTCCCGCTCTCCCCCCTCCCTCTATCTTCCTCTCTTTCTCTCTGACCTCACTCTCCCTACCCCTCACTGACTCTCTCCCACCTCTCCCTCTCTCTCTTCCCCTCTCTCCTTATGTCACTCTTCCCCCCATTTGTCCCCCCTATTGTCTCCCCCCGATCTCTCTCCACCTNATCCCACTCACTATCTTCATCTTCTTGAGCCACATTCCTTCCTCTCCCTCTTCCACTCTCTAATTATCTCTCTCTCTCTTCCTTCCCCACTCCTCTCTCTCTCTCTCCCTCCCCCACTCCTCTCTCTCTCTATCTCTCTCCCCTTACCCTCCCTATCTCTCTCTCCCCTTTCTCTCCCCCTCCTTTCCTCTCTCCCCCACACTCTCCTTCTTTCTCTCCTACTTTCTCTTTCCTCACCCCTGACTTTTAACCTCTCTCTCGTGATCTCTCTCCCCTACTCTCCCCCACTTGTCTATATTATCTCTCTTTATATCCCTCTTTCCCACCCTCCTCTCTCTCTCCATATCATCTCCAACTCTCTCTCTCTCTCTCTGACCACTCCTCTCTCTCGCTCTCTCTCCCTCTCTCTCTTTTTCATCTACCCCTCTCTCCCTCTCACTATGTATCCCCCTCCCTCTCTCTTTCTCTCTCCCCATCTCTCACTCCCTCCCAAACTCTCTCTCTCTCTCTCTTGCATCTACCCTTCTCTCCCCATCACTTTGTATATGCCTCCCTCTCTCTTTCTCTCTCCCCATCTCTCACTCCCTCCCAAACTCTCTCTCTCTCTCTCTCTCTCTGAAACCCTTATGAGAAAAACTCAGCTAGAAATAATCTAGAAATAATGCAAGTACAAAGGAGAAGACATTGTCTATGGAGTTGTTGCCTGAGACCTGTGGCATGTTAGGATACTACAGAACATGGCATGTTAGGCTACTACATAACATGACATGTTAGGATACTACATAAAATTAACCCCTTTGTTATGCTCTCTAATTTTCCAGTCCTAGTTTTTTTTCTATGTATGGAACAAAATACAATAACATAGAATGAAATAATGGAATCCCTTCTCCTCCTAGCAACATGGTATTTCACATAACCCATTTAACATAGCTCAATAACCATTTAGGGGTAGGGATTTTACTTCCTCAACCCTCAATTGTGATAAGGTTTTCGACCTTCTATAATATTCTTAGAATATTCACTACGTGGTTAGTCCCACATGTCTAAGTAACCCACATGTATAAGTAATGGAGGCTGATGTGGCATTCACTCGCACCATGGTGATCAATACGGTAGGTCAATTAAATTTTGTGACATCCACTCTTACCATGGTGATCGATATGGTAGGTCAACTTGCAAGAGGCATAACTTTCTCATACGAACTCTGATTGAGGCGATTATTGCACCGTTGGAAACATGAAAGGCCTCGGTGTGTAGAATATAGTAATATTTGCCAAGGTTTCTACATTTCAAAATAATTTTCCATCCTTAAAATTATCCTTGATGGAAACAAGGTCTCGGTGTGTACAATATATAATCTTTCTCGATAGTAAGGTTTGTGCCAAAAAATGTGTAGTTTGATGCTTCAAAATGGATCCAAAAGATTTTAGAAGATTTCTTGGACCCAAATTTCCAAATTTTTACCATGGCCTTGAAAATTGATTCCTCCAATTTTTCCATCGAGAAAGTATTGAAATAGATGAAAAATCCCCTCTCTCAACCCCTCCAATGTTTCCAATCATAAAATAGATGAAAAATCCCCTCTCTCCACCCCTCCAATTTTTCCACTCAGAAAGTACTGAAATATATGAAAAATCACAAATCCCCTCTCTCGACCCATAAATGGTGAAATAAATGGTGTATCTTTGTGTGCAATAATGACAATAACCCAAGGCATTGAAGGACTTACACATATCCCGTGTATTTAGCAACAAACTATTAAAATGTTTTAATCATATAATTTTTTACTATATATATAAAATTGATATTGAAATATTTTATTTAAGGTGGACATTGAATTTTTATTTTTTTTGTCAATATTTTATTTAATACTACTTATAAACTTTATGGTTTTTTTTTGTTTTTTAATTGGTTTGGACCTTCTTGGCATCGGGATTAACCTTTGGCTTGAGAAACTGCGACTCAGGGGAATCTAAGCCGTCAAAATCACTCGAGGATCGCACCTGGCCTGAACCACACCAACCCTTAACATGGTTGGATTTTTTTATCCCCGCAGGTTTCGAACCGATGACTTTTCAACACAGAGTGGCTTAACACCACACTCCGTCACCGACTGTCCTACACCTCGGAAACACTTATAAACTTTATGTTAATCATCGAAAAAATTTCACATTACATATCTCATGGAACAATAATTTTTTTACATTCAATTACTATATATATAATTAATATAAAAATATTTTATTGAAATTAAATATCAAAATATGTTTTTTAAATGCAATGTGTCAATTTTATATTAAACATAAAAGAATCAAATATCTCTTATCATAAAAAGTCTCAACGCAATTATTATTTTATTTTCTAATATTTTAATTTTAAAAATAATATTAAATAACTCATCTCTATTTGAAATATTTATTCTATTAATATTTAATAAATATAAT
>ML800938.1:147067-160160 GCA_009831015.1 Picea engelmannii | reverse complement strand
TGTTCAAGATTTATCCCAAGAAATATGTTTTTTATTGGAAAATATGATGGCCCTAATATTGAATAATTCATAAAATACTTGAATTCATTTTCAAAATAGGATTGGAAACATTGGGTATCGTGTTATTTAAAAGATGATGCAGTCATTTGGTGGCAATCACATAGATATATCCAATTGATGTCACTTTCTAATGAATCACTTGAAAATTTTCTTTTAGATAAATGGTCTCATGCTGCTAAAGGGAGAAACAAGAGTTCATTTTCAGGTGGCAAATCTATATTACAGGTTCATGGTTGTATTCGTAAAGAAAATGCCATTGTTTCTATTAACCCTAGTTTCCAACAAAATTTTATCAATGTTCAATTGGTTAATATATTGAAAATTCCTGCCAAGAATATCCAAAGAACACAAGTTGAGGGTAAAAATGTTCAATTTTTTAAATATTTGAAGGTTAGTATGGATAAATATGTGTTGCATTCATATTTTTATGTTATGTATATGAATGAAGTGGATATTGTTTTGGGATATCCTTGGATAGAATCGGTGGGTACCATTAATATTAATGTGCAAAAGAAGTTTTTGAAGTTATGGTACAAGAAAAAGAAAATCACATTGTAGGATGTGTCTCTTAGTAAGAAATATGGGCCCATGGAGGCTAGCAAAGAAGCTATTGTCGAGTCTGAAGTTGAATCAGAGGCAGAGTATATAGAAGGAGATGAAGAAAAACTACACGAAATACATAATCAGGAAGTTAAGGAGGTCATTGACTCAAAGGCATAAAGTGTTGCATATTTGAAGAAAAAAGAACAGATTCCTACAGTTGTTGTATATCGCCATCCACATCATATAGAGACACAATAGTCATCAAGGCAAGGGCATGTGCATCAACACATTTATGCACCAACATGTCACTAGACAGGAAACCGATCAAGAGGTGCATGGAGGACTATCGACACTATGGGAGGAGCTCAAGCTGCAGAAACAATCCCATGCAATCCCGACATGATGCAGAGAAATATCAGGGTGGAAAGGTATCATATGGGCATCATGTCCGACTTCCATTGGGATGGATAGATGGTCATACATGGTATCATTTGACTACATTGCTTAACCAATCATATTGTATGTTTTCTTCTCATGTTTCGAGGACGAAACATGTGAAGGGGGATGCAATGTAGTATACCTAGGGAGGTAATATGGGGTACCTAGGGAGGTATCCAATGGGAATGTGGTTATGTATTATTAGTGGAAGTCATTTAATATATGAGAATGTGGGCATTCAATGTAAGGTGGACTAGGTCCCCCATATTAATAAAGGCCCACTATGGTAGTTAAATGTAATAAATGTGAGAAGGATCTCTAGAAGGTTCCTAGGAGATAGAGAGAGATATATAAAGAAGTGTAAGAAATGTAATGAATATAGTGAAGAATATTGTGAATGTATCAAGAATTGCTTGAGGAGTGTTATCCTTCCTTAAGGATTAATATATGGTGTTACCCTACCTCAAGGGTTTTCTCTATTTCTTGTGTTCATTATTTTGGTGAATGGTTTGGATTATTCTTGGTGTTTTTTGTTGGTTTATTGTTGAGATTTATCTTCAGATCTATTGAGGTACTTAACAAACTTGTGGGCATACAAATATGTACCTCCTCTTCATAAGTTCATTTGAAAATTCTCAACAGTTAGATTAATTTGGAATCATGTCAGGTTCACGAGTTGGCAGATTCCTTCACCTCACCTTCCCATCTCTGTCAACACGTCATTCTCCTAAGTCCATTGTCTACATGTTACACATGTGGACCTACCCAACGTTGTCTCTTGGATTGACACATGGCACTCAAACCACATCACCCTTTGTTTCCCCAAGSACCATAACACCATKCCACATGGCACCATGGTCACCCTCCATGTGGACTAATGTGAGATACACRTCAACATTTATTCCTRGAACGAACTTATATTTTAGGAAAATTGTCTTCTGTGTATTGGGTGGGTGACGTCATCCTGATATATCCTATGGTGGAGAAGGTTTTCTCAGAGTCTTTTGATCAAATTCCCATATCTAATGCTACTCTGACATCCTTAAATTRGCATGTATCTAGTCTTTAATGATCTAATTTTTTCTTTGAGGCTTACCTAATACCTTTAGGACCATCTCGAGGTTGTAAAAACTGCCCCAAATTTAATATTTTCTCAACACGATATGAGAATGAGAAAATTTTCACTCAACACACTATATGTAGTTGTTCCATGCCTTTCTAGCCTAAAATATCAATTTTTTACTCTCTTATGACTGTCCATAACTCAACTTTGCTTGAAACAAGATGGGTAATTACCCCACTTATCATATTTAGAATTATTAATTCTACATAGACATTTGAAGATATAAAGAAAATCGTTACTAAATATTTTCAGGGTATTACAGCTACAACACTCTATTATTGAACCTGCCTCATCGCCAATATCCTCAGGGTAATGAAAATCATGGAAGACATGATTGAATTACCAGTTTACATCACATATGCAATTTTATAGGGAAAATTTACTTAAATAGTGTTAATAAAAACAATTATTTATGACTAGAATTCATAGTAATTTGCACACTAGTAGTCAAGACAAGATTTCATATATTCTGAATCAACAACAATTAACCAAGCACATAATTAACACTTGTCTGGAACGATTGAACCACCAAGTGCATATAGACCTTTGAATTTCCTCCCAACCTTAGACATTGTTCCCCACAAACTGAGAACAGGTCACCCCTGAGTTGTTCTTGAACTCCACTTGGTGAAGGATAATCTATCCTAGGAGGTCTCTCAACAACATCATTATCTCAATACATGTGCCAAGTTCCACTGACTCTACTTTATCCACATGCTTGTCCCACCCAGAAAGTGAGCCCCCTATGGCTATGCACTTCCCTTCCATGCTTAGACAACAAGATGGATAGGAATAATCATAGTTCTATGATGAAAAATTGGCACCTCTGGGAATCAAATTCTCTACAATTCTCTCACCTGGACAGAATGCATATGGGCATGACAACCAACTTATTTATCTTAGCGATTCTCTCACCTGGTGAGAATGCACATGGGTATGAAAACCTGCCTCTTCTTCTTCTCCCATCAATTCCTTTTCAACATTCTTCAGTCGAATAATAAATCTTTCGCAACACATTCCATAACAACCCCCCCGCCCACTTTTGTCATTTTTTGCTGAGATTTATCAATCCTATTGTACTTGCATGACAATAGAATGACACTTGTCACTCCATGGAATTATTTTAACCCACTTGGTAATTTGTTTCCTGATGGAGGAGCATCAATCCACCTCAGCACGCACCAGCCGATTAAAACGCATGTTGCACATTAAAGGAAGGGAGAGGTATCTCCCTCTCATTTTGCCTCTAGAATCAAAAGCTTGATCCAAGAATTTAATGATGACAAGATAGAAGATCCAAGTTAGGCCTTCACGCAAGATGGAGATAAGGTTTACATTAAGTGGTTGAAGGCAGGAGGGATCTGCATCTAATTTGGAGCAGATTTCCATCATTGTAATTTTCCCATTAGACATGCATTTTGAATGGTGATTTGACACCACTAGATTAGCTTGAAGGGAAGCTCATTGAGCCCCTCTTGTATAAATATTTGTATTGTTTCCAAGTAGAGGTTGGTTGTAGTGGTTGTAGGTAGATGCATAGGAGACATGGAGAGAAACTTAAATATCCGAGACTCAGTTGTAGCTCAGACTCTTGTATTGTAATGAACATTATACCATTAATAGAAAATGACAGTTTTTCCTATTATCAATTTATGTGTAATGAATATTTTGTGTTGGATGTCATTTTTATGCATTTGAATTGTAGATGAATGTTAGGAATCGTTTGAAGGGATAGAGATACAATTTTCTATCTGTGAGTGTGTCGGGTTAAGTCTGGTTCTCTAGGCTAAGTGAAAGGAGTGTGTGACAGAGGGTGGAAACTCTGGGAGCCGATGCAAGGAGTGCATGTCTGAACTCACTGGATTTAGAAGAGAAACTACCAAGAAGGAATACCAGGTTAATTCACAAACTCAGAAGGAAATTTCAAGGTGGTTAAGTACCTTGGAAGGAAAGACTATGTACGAGGAAACACAACGCAAATTTATTGAACACTATGTAACACTCTGCCAGGAGGGCATAGAGCAAGTACGAGAGTGTACCAGAGAAACACTGTTGGAAGCGTTGGAATCCTTAAAAGAATCCCAGAATTACTGAACATACTGAGGAAGGAAGGCTTTGCAAGAATGCATTAAAAAAGGAAAGGAGATACCTTAAGATGCTCAGATAGGCCAAGGGAGAAGCCATCGAAAATACTAGCTGAGCGCAAGGAGTGCACCGAGGAGACTGTAATTCCATCTCACAAGCTCAGTGAAGAGTGTAAGCTACCAGGAGGGAAAGAGATCATTCATAGAAGGACGTAGAGGAATGGTGAACCTTGAAGGTTTTTCAAGCCAAGCAAAGTCCCAGAAGTGTCTACGTAGAACTCTGCAAGGAGTGCAGAAGAGTTGGAGAATAGCTTAAGTATTGAAGAATATATTTGTGCTAAGTGTGTAAAGGATTCTAGGACTTGTCGAAGTTCCAAAAACTGTAAAACCATCCATCATCCAGGTAGACAGGTGGAAGCAGATCCGAGAGTTCAAGGATTCAGACTTCGGAAGAATTGCGAGAACAACAATTCAAACTTCGTGAAGGAAAAAGTGCGGGGTGATTCTGGACCATTGGATACAGGAGGAAACGTGGCGGAGATCTACGCATTTCATAGGAAGAAACCTTTGGAGGAAAATTCAAGGAGAGAATACCCGAAGAGCTGAGAGTCGAAGTAATCTTGGCCATCCGTGAGATAGGACTTGTGGAGAGAAATCAACACTTCGTCAATTCACAAATTAGGGGAAGAAGATTTGGGAGAAGAGAGGACTTGCAAAGTCCAAACTCGCGATTTGATCTCAATTGTCGATTGCAATAAGAATTCACCAATTCAGAAATGGGGAAAATGGGAGTAAGCAACTCACGAAAGTTCTGAGGCATGGATTCACGAAGGGAGTTGGCCCATGGTTGTATCCTGTGGTCACATCAAGGAGGGATCCTATCATAGAGAGCTAGTGTCATTGGCGTTAAGAGTTGAAAATCGCTAAGGAGAGAATCTGTGGTTGTCACACAACCTGTGCTAAGGAGGTGGAAGGGCTTGTTTCAAGTCAAATTAGTTCCCATCAGGAGCTTGACGAGCCATTCAGTTTAGTGACTTGAATGATCCTAGACTAGGAGTTCAAGGAGCCCTCATCAGGGAAGAGGGGGCATGCGCCATCAGGAGTGGTATCAAGGCCTGATTTTATTCTCAGGTGGAAAGAAGGAGATAAATAAGATACTTCGATACCAGAGTTGTATCAGAGCTAATGCAGAGTTGATTTATGTAGGCAAGGGAGACAAAGCACGATACTCTGTTGAAATTGTTGCAAGGTGTGCAACAGATGATAAAAATCTAGGTGGGTTGTAGGTGAAGCAAGATGGTCATTGGAAGTTATGGGAACGGTCAAGGAGAAGTCTTACCACAGAAAAGAAAACTGGATATAGACAAGGAGCTCGGTGAAATTAGAGCCGAGATGGAGACGCTAGCATTCAAGATGTAGCAGGAGGCAAAAGTGTGTTGGAGGTATGAATGGCCTTTGAAGAGGGCATCTAACTAGCCTATTCAGAAGTTGTTGGTCAAGAGGTAGAAACAGGTGTTAAAAAGGCAATTGAGGTATGCTAAAAATATCAGTGATGAGGGAAAGAGATCTAGAAAGGGTCTCGTAGGTTTCTAGTTGGTAAATGAGAAGGGATCAGTGGATCTCATAAACTGCCAGGAGGGCATAGGAGACATCCCAAATTTCCAAGTAATAAAGGGAGAATATATGAGCTCAGTTGAGAGTTCGTGTCAACAAGGGGTGTTGACATATGAAGAGGGAGAAGAAGAAAGACCTCTCTCAAGAGAAGACTCATGCAGAACTGCAAGCCGCATGAATGAAGATGATGACAAGTTGGAAAATTTTATCACAACAAAGGAGAAGGATCAAAGGAGCATTCTGATCATTGGAGGAGTCGAGATATTCCTACCAAGTGGTCGGGGAGAGTCTAGTATAGATGTTGCAGATGCGACAAAAGGACATTAAGTTGAGACTGTCATGGAGAAGGAGGAGAAAATAATGAGGTTTGTCCCAACAGAAGAGGAATGCCCAGTTGAGTTACTCACTCAGAGATAAATGGATTTGTAGGCAATAGAGGATTCATTGGGTAATCTAGAACCAGAAGGTGGCTTCCAAGCGATAGCCATGCCAAAGGAGACACACCAGCATGATTTACAGCTTGTGGAAGATGGAATTGAACGAACAAAAGAGAATCTTTCAGGAGAAAATCTGTCAGAGGAAGAAGATGAGAAACAACTCAGTGATGAGAAGCCTATAGGAGTGGAATCTGCAGTAGATTCGCAAGCTAAGATCGCAAGAGATGAGGAGGATAAATTGGGATATCGATGTGATCTACCCGTTGACAGGGAAGAAGTGCAGCAAGTTAGTCTGCAAAGGAAGAGCCAGCCAATGGAGAAGTCGGATGAGGTGATTGAGGAGATAAGGAGGTTGATATTGGGGTCAACAATAGAAGAAACCAGCAAGGGGAAGCTAGATAGAAAAGAACCTGCACGAGCAGCGGGGATGATGCAGCAGCAACAGTGAGGTAGAGGAGCCGAAAGATAGCTCCAAGAGAAAGTTTTGGATCTAGGAGGATTTCAATCGAGTTGGGAAGATCATGAGTAGGAGCTCATTATTTTCGTAGCCATGGAGTATGATGGAGGAGCATCGCTCCACCTCAGAGTGCGCCAGCCGATTAACACACATGGTGCACATACAAGGAAGGGAGAGGCGTCTCCCTCTCATTCTTCCTCAAGAATTAAAAGCATGATCCGAGAATTTAATGATGACAAGTTGGAAGAGCCAAGTTGTGTCTTTTCACAAGTTGGAGATAAGGTTGTCATTATGTGGTTGACGGCAGGAGGAATCTACATCTGATTTGGAGCAGATTTCCATCATTGTAATTTGCCCATTAGACAAGCGTTTTGAATGGTGATTTCACACCACTAGATTAGCTTGGAGGGAAGCTCGTTGAGCCCCTCTTGTAAAAATATTTGTATTGTTTCCAAGTAGAGGTTGGTTGTAGTGGTTGTAAGAAGATGCATAAGAGACATGGAGAGAAACTCAAAGAGACAAGACTCAGTTGTAGCTCGGACTCCTATATTGTAATGAACATTCTACCATTAATAGAAAATGATGTTTTTTCCTATTATCAATTTCTATGTAATGGAAATGTTGTGTTGGATGTCATTTGTATGCATTTGAATTGTAGATGAATGTTAGGAATTGTCTGCAGGGATAGAGATACAGTTTTCTATCTGTAACTATGTTAGGTTAAGTCTGGTTCTCTAGGATAAGTGCAAGGAGTGCACGACAGAAGGTGGAAACTCTGGGAGCCGATGCAAGGAGTGTGTGTATGAACTTAGTGGATCCAGAAGAGAAACTGCCAATAGGTAATACCAGGTTAATTCACAGACTCGGGAGGAAATTTCAAGGTGGTTAAGTACCTTGGAAGGAAAGACTGTGTAGGAGGAAATGTAATGCAAAGTTACTGAACACTCTGTAACACTCTACCAGAGGGGCAAAGAGAAAAGTACAAGAGTGTACCAAAGAAACATTGTTGGAAGTGTTGGAATCCTTAAGATAATCCCAGAATTACTGAACATTCTGAGGAAGGAAGACTTTGCAAGAGTTCATTGACAAACGAAAGGAGATGCCTTAAGATGCTTAGATAGGCTAAGGGAGAAGCTGTCGAAAATATCAGTCGAGCGCAAGGAGTGTGTTGAGGAGACTGTAAGTCCATATCACAAGATCAGTGAAGAGTGTAAGTTGCCAGGAGGGAAAGAGAACGTTCAGTAAAGGACGTAGAGGAATGGTGAACCTTGAAGGTTTTTCATGCTGAGAAAATTCATAGAAGTATCTGCGTAGAACTCTGCAAGGAGTGCAGAAGAGTTCGAGAATAGATTAAGTCTCGAAGAAGAAATTTGTGCTAAGTGTGAAAAGGAGTCGAGGACTTGCCGAAGTCCTGAATATCGTAAAACCACCCATCATCTAGGTAGACAGGTGGAAGTAGATCTAAGAGTTCGAGGATTCAGACTTTGGAAGAATTGCGAGAAGAACAATTAAAACTTTTTGAAGGGTGAAGTGAGAGGTGATTATAGACCATTGGATCCAGGAGGATGGGTGGAGGAGATCTACGCATTTTGGAGGAAGAAACCTTCAAAGGAAAAGTTGAGGAGAGAATACTCGAAGAGATGAGATTCGAAGTAATATTGGTCATCCTTGAGATAGGAAGTGTGGTGAGAAATAAACACTTCGTTGATTCACAAATCGAGGGAAGAAGAGTTGGGATAAGAGAGGACTCACAAAGTTTGAAATTGTTATTTGATCTCAACCATCGATCGCAAGAAGAACGTGGACTGCAGATTTGGTCCCAAAAAATTCGTCGATTCATAAATCAACAAAAAGGGAGTAAGCAGCTCGTGAAATTTCCAAGGCACAGAGTCGCAAAGGGATTTGGCCCAAGTTCATAACCCATGGTCACATAAAGGAGGGATCCTAGCATAGAGATCTAGTGCCATTAGCGTTAAGAGTTGAAAAGCGCTAAGGAGAGGGTTTGTGGTTGCCACACAACCTGTGTCAAGAAGGTGGAAGAGAATGTTTCAAGTCAAATTGGCTCCCATCAGGATCCCAATGAGCCATTTGGTTCAGTGAATTGAACGATTATAGACCAGGAGGTCAAGGAGCGCTCATGAGGGAAGAGGGGGCATGGGCCATTAGGAGTGGTATCAGAGCCTAATTTTATTCTCAGGTGGAAAGAAGGAGGTAAATAAGATACCCTGATACTAGAGTGGTATCAGAGATAATGCAGAATTGATTTCTGTAGGCAAGGGAGACAGAGCGCTATACTCTATTGAATTTGTTACAAGGTGTGAAACAGATGCTAAATAACTAGGTGGGATGTAGGTGAATCAAGATGGTTGTTGGAAGTTATAGGCATGGTTGAGGAGAAGTTTTCCCATAGAAAAGAAAAGCGGAGATAGACAAGCAGCTCAGTGAAATCTGAGCCCAGATGGAGACGCTAGCATTCAAGATGCAGCAGGAGGAAAAGGTGCGCTAGAGGTATGAATGGACTTTGAAGAGGACATCTAAGTGGCTTGTTCATAATTTGATGGTCAAGAGGCAACAATAGGTGTTAAAAAGGTGGTTGAGGTATGCTGAAAATATTAGTGATGAGGGAAAGAGATCTGGAAAGGGTCTCGTAGGTTGTCAGGTGGGCAATGCGAAGTGATCAATGGATCTCATAAACTTCTAGGAGGGTAGAGGAGACATCCCAAATTTCCAAGTGGGCAAGGGAGAATATATGAACTCAACTAAGAGTTTGTGTTAGCAAGGGGTTTTGATAGATGAAGAGGAGGCAGAAGAAAGACCTCGCTCAGGAGAAGACTCATGCAGAACTACAAGCCGCATGAATGAAAATGATGACAAGTTGGGAACTTTCATTACATCAAAGGAGAAGGATCAGAGGAGCATTCTGATCATTGGAGGAGTCAATATATTCCTACCAAGTGGTCTAGGAGAGGCTAGTATAGATGTTGTAGATGCGAAAAAAGGACATCAAGCTGAGACTGTCATGGAGAAGGAGGAGAAGATACTGAGTTTTGTCCCAACAGAAGAGGAATGCCCAGTTGAGTTACTCACTCAATGGGAAATGGAGTTGAAGGAACTAGAGGATTGGTTGGGCAATCCAGAACCAAAAGTTGGCTGCCAAGACATATCCATGCCAGAGGAGACATGCCAACACGAGTTACAGCTAGTGGAAGCTGGAGTTGAACCAACACAAGAAAAGATGGCAGGAAAAAATATGTCAAAGGAAGAATCTAAGCAATAGCTCAGTGATGAGAATCTTGCAGGAGTGGAATTTGTAGTAGAGTGGAAAGATAAGGTCACAACATATGAGGAGGATAACTTGGGAGATCGATGTGATCTACCCGTTGACAGGGAAGAAGTGAAGCAAGTTAGTTTGAAAAGGAAGAGCCAGCCAATGGAGATGTTGGACAAGGTGATTGAGGAGATAAGGAGGTTGATGTTTGGGTCAGCAATAGAAGAAATAAGCATGGGGAAGATGGAAAGAAAGGAACATGCACAAGCAGCAGGGATGATGCAGTAGCAATAGAGAGGCAGAGGAGCCGAAAGATAGCTCCAAGAGAAAGCTTTGGATCCAGGAGGATTTCAATCGAGCTGAGAAGCTCATTAGTAGGAGCTCATGATTTTTGTATTTGTGGAGTATGATGAAGAAGCATCGCTCCACCTCAGCACGCGCCAACCGATTAACACACATGGTGCGCATTCAAGGAATGGAGAGGCACCTCCCTCTCATTATGCCTCGAGAATCAAAAGTGTGATCCAGGAATTTAATTATGACAAGATGGAAGAACCAAGTTGTGCCTTCGTACAATATGGAGATAAGGTCGCCATTAAGTGGTTGACGGCAGGAGGGATCTGCATCTGATTTGGAGAAGATTTCCATCATTGTAATTTTCCCATTAGATAGGCATTTTGAATGGTGATTTGACACCACTAGATTAGCTTGGAGGGAAGCTCGTATAAATATTTGTATTGTTTCCAAGTAGTGGTTGGTTGTAGTGGTTATAGGAAGATGCATACGAGAAGTGGAGAGAAACTCAGAGATTCGAGACTCAGTTTTATCTCGCAATCCTATATTATAATGAACATTCTACCATTAATAGAAAATGACATTTTTTCCTGTTATCAATTTATATGTAATGGATATTTTGTGTTGGATGGCATTTGTATGCATTTGAATTGTAGATGAATTTTAGGAATCATCTGCAGGGATAGAGATATAGTTTTCTATCTGTGAGTGTGTCGGGTTAAGTCTGGTTCTCTAGGATAAGTGAAAGGAGTGCACGATAGAGGGTGGAAACTCTTGGAGTTGATGCAAGAAGTGCATGTTTGAACTCAGTGGAGTCAGAAGGGAAACTTCCAAGAGGGCATACCAGGTTAATTCACAGACTAGAGAGGAAATTTCAAGGTTGTTAAGTACCTTGTAAGGAAAGACTATGTAGGAGGAAACACAACACAGAGTTACTGAACACTCTGTAACACTCTACCAGGAGGACATAGAGAAAGTAAGAGAGTGCACCAGAGAAACACTTTTTGAAGTGTTTTAATCCTTAAGAGAATCCCAGAATTACTAAACATTTTGAGGAAGGAAGGCTTTGCAAGAGTGCATCGACAAAGGAAAGGAGATGCCTTAAGATGCTCAGATAGGCTAAGGGAGAAGTCGTTGAAAAGCTTAGCTGAGTGAAAGGAGTGTGTCAAGGAGACTGTAAGTCCATCTCATAAGCTCAGTCAAGAGTGTAAGCTACTAGGAGGGCAAGAGAACATTCACTGAAGGACATAGAGGAACGGTGAACCTTGAAGGTTTTTCAAGCCGTGAAAAGTCACAAAAGTGTCTACGTAGAACTTTGCAAGGAGTGTAGAATAGTTTGAGAATATCTTAAGTATCGAAGAATAAATTTTTGCTAAGTGTGCAAAGGATTCGGGGAGTTTTCGAAGTCCCGAAGACCGTAAAATTGTCCATCGTATAGGTAGACAGGTGGAAGCAGATCCGTGAGTTCAAGGATTCAGACTTTGGAAGAATTGTGAGAAGAACAATTCAAACTTCGTGAAGGGAGAAGTGTGGGGTGATTTGGGACTGTTGGATCCAGGAGGACATGTGGCAGAGATCTACGCATTCCGTAGGAAGAAACCTTCGGAGGAAAATTCGAGGAGAGAATACCCGAAGAGCTAAGAGCCGAAGTAATCATAGATGTTCGTGAGATAGGACACATGGCGATAAATCAACACTTAATTGATTCACAAATCGAGGGAAGCATAGTTGGGAGAAGAGAGGACTCGCGAAGTCTAAACTCGCAATCTGATCTCAACTGTTGATCGCAAGAAGAGCATGGACCATACATTTGGTCCCTAAGAATTTGTTGATTCGTAAATCGGTGAAAATGGAGTAAGCAGCTCGTGAAGTTCCAAGGCACGGAGTCATGAAGGGAGTTGGCCCATAGTTGTAGCCCGTGGTCACATCAAGGAGGGATCCTAGCATAGAGAGCTAGTTTTATTGGCATTAAGTGTTGAGAAGCGCTAAGGAGAGGGTCTGTGGTTTCCACACAACCTGTGCCGAGAAGGTGGAAGGGCCTGTTTCAAGTCAAATTGGTTCCCATCAGGAGCCCGATGAGCCATTCGGTTCAATGACTTGAACAATCCTAGACCGAAATCTCGAGCAACCCTCAAGAGGGAAGACGGGGGCCTGCGCCATCATTTCCTCCCTCTTTGGACTTAGGGTAACACAATATACATGTGTCTATAAATTAGACTCTTAAGAAAATATTATTAAAATATTCTCTTTTGTTTAAGCCTCCTTAGGTTTATCCCTTTTTGGATAATATTCTTATCCTCCTTTCCCACTCAAGTAGAGTTCATCCCTTACTCTTCTTGTCATGATGGTCTACATGCAGTCATGTTTTCTTTCATTAATTTCTAAATAAAAATATACAATACTAAACAAGCTCATTGGCCTAAAGAGGTTCATGGTTCACCAGCCTATACACCTACTTAAAAGTACATTTGAACTCGGGTTTGATCGAGGGTTATTATAGATGGAGTGTGCAGTGTTGTAGAATTTGAATTTATTGATATCATGGATGATATTCAACCATATCCAACACTGACGGGACTTGAATGGGCCTTTGATAATCAGGTGATCATTAATATAAAGAGGAGGGAAATGATATTTGAAGTCAGATACTTGAAAGTTACTACACCATTGGACCCAACAGAAGGAAAGAGGTACATATAGCCATCAAGGGGGAACAACATTGACAATTTGTATAACATGACTTCTTGGTTGGATGATTATGTTAACCCCACTATA
>ML800938.1:134629-144656 GCA_009831015.1 Picea engelmannii | reverse complement strand
TACAAAATAGGAAGTATTGGAAATGGTATATGCGTTGCAAAATTTCAAACATTATTTACCGGGGTCTCATTTTAACATATATAGAGACCATTCTACACTAAAATACTTGGTGAAAAATCCAATGTTGGGGGGGAGAATATGCAGATGGCTATTGTTGTTTCAGGAATACGATTTTGATGTTGTTTTGAAGCCAAGGAAGTTGAATGGAGGACTATATCATTTATCGTGCATGCTATCAAGAGAAGATGAAGGTAATTTAGATGACAACTTACCAGATGCACAACTATTTGCAGTTAAAATGATGGATGAATACTTCGCGAACATCGTCCAGTTAAGTATAGGAATGGCCCCATTAGACATGATAGTTGCACAAAAGAAACAACTGGTAGTGAAATCAACAGACTATCATCTCATTGCAGGAAATTTATATAAGTTAGGTACAGATGAAATATTGAGACGATGTGTGTTGGAACATGAAACGCCTATGATACTCTCAGAAATGCATGAAGCGATTGCAGTAGGACATTACGTAGGTAAAGAAACTACACAAAAAAAATTATGCGCAGATCTCTAGTGACCCACACTTCATAAAGATGCTAAATAACATTGTCAAAGGGTGGGAAAGCCACCCATGAGGGATGAAATGCCTTTAAATCCACAAGTTACATTGCAAGAATATGATAAATGGGCCATAGACTTTGTGGGGACAATCAACCCACAAGTAAGAATATCATGGGAAAGGTACATAAACATTGCAACGAAGTATTTGACAAGATGCGCATAAGCAACACTAGTCATAGACTACACAACGGATATTGTTGTGTGATTTCTATTTGAGAATGTAGTCACACAATTTGGATGTTCGCGCATATTACTTAGTGATCAAGGAACACACTTATTGAATAAAAAAATTTCATCATTGACTGAGGAGTTCCAAATTCATCATCAGAAGAGTACCCTGTATCATCCTCAAGCTAATGGGACAATAGAAGCTTTAAATAAAATCCTGGAGAATTCCTTGAGAAAGATTTGTAACGTTGGGAGAGATGATTGGAAGTTAAGAGCTCCTACAGTTTTATGGGCCTACATGACTACAAGCAAAAAATTGACAGGGCATAAAACTTCCAGGTTGGTCTATGGGAAAGAAGCAGTGATGACAATGAATTTTATTCTACCTATCCTGCGTGTTGCAACAATTATTTATCTTTCGGACTCTGATGCAATAGAGGAGACATTTTCATAGTTGGTACATGTTACGAGGTAAAAACTCTCTATGGCCAAGGGTAAACCACAACAGATAGGTATGACTGCATAAATCGACTCAATTCCATTGTATCCTATATAAACTAATGTGCAAGATAAGAAAGAAGCCTACCTCGATCCAATGTTCAATGATGTTCCACCATTGAGCACTTCGAACCAAAGCTTTATACCTGCAACAAGTTCTCAACAAACAAGCATAGAAAGTACATGGTGATAGTATAAATGGGTTAGCACATTAGATAACATAATCCATTAATAAACATTACAAAAATGCACATGGATAATAATCATATATGTGCATGATAACAATAGGACGAGAAAGGAGTATTTCTATTAATAATTGATCAGCAGAAGTGACAACATTACAGACTTTTGTGTCGGCATGGTTCGAAACCAAGGAACCAAGTTCCTTCCAACTAGGCCTCCACCACTTCAATACTCCAACAAAGGAAAGCTCATAGGAGAGAGACAATGAGGTTCTCTCAACAATAGGGAAATAGCTTGGGGGATGAACACTGTGTTCAGACTTGAGGGACAAAGGGATGCCGACTCAATATGAAGTAATTTCTCCAGACTAAATTTGCTCTCAAAGTTGAATGCTTTCTCTTCTTTTCCATAGCTTGGAATTGTCCTTTTATAGTCTTCAAAATGAAACTAAAGGGCCGAGTCAGAATATTTCTAGTATGTGGAAGGCCAAGGATCAGAGATCTCCTGTTGTGACATGGAATCCCAACTCCATTTTGTATTTTTTGGCACAAATCCCAATGTACGTAGGTTGTAGTGGAACAGCCTGCGTATACGCATGTTGTATAGAAGATAGGGCGTGCATATGTGGAAAAATGTGTATTTTTGGCTCTGGATTCATCAAAAAGGGATGACAAGTCTGCATAGGGAAATGGAAAAAGGCCCTCTGTGCAAGATAGCAATGGTGGGGAAAATATTGCTATAACATTACATCTTGAGGAAGATCAGTTTGTCACAGGTTTCCATTAGCAAGTTCAGAAGGAAAGACAGAAGGCATGATAGACACTTTAAAGAGAAAAAGTTTCAAGTGGGAGACTTAGTATTACTCTATGACTGTAAGTTTATGCAGCATCCATGAAAGTTTAAAATGCATTGGTTAGGACCCTATGTGATTCAACATGTGACGAAGGCAGGTGTTGCGCAATTGGAAACTTTACATGGATAATTCCTTGGAGGAATGGTGAATGGTAGTCAGCTGAAACTCTATAGAGACAACTGAACATCTGTGCGGTAATATGGACTATGCCAAAACACATGTATCATAGTAATTGTACTACAATAGGTAGTTAAAATATAGAAAATCAAATAAAAAGTAGAAAAATAAAAAGAAAAATATTATAGAGTACAAAGGCATAAGAAATTGTGAAGAAGGAATGATTTTCGCGCTATCAAGATGAAACTACACCAATTAAGAAAATAACACATAGAAGCAAAAGATTGCGAAGAGAAAAAAATGGAAGCAAGAACAGTTGTGCAGTTTAGTACTGACAAGATCATTAAAGGCAATAAAGCATGAAAATGATGGCTACAAAGTGGTAATGACAGGTCATAAAGACATCGTATGATCATAAATGGTAAAATCCACCGAAAAACAAGACAGATTGGCAGTTCAAGGAAAAAAAATGATGATGGATGTGGTAATAAAGCCCCATTTATTTAAGCATGCATCAACCTGATTGGCGGATTAAACAAGTTATTTAAGGTGTGAAGGGATATGAAAATTTTACAAGGAGGGAGAAAAGAAGTTGAGGGTCACCAAACGTGAATTATTGTTACAAAAAGTTGCATGCAAGTGAGAGTGAATAGAGAACAGGAGAAGATTGAGAAAGTAGAAACAAATCTGAAGTAGTTGTCAAGGATTACAGGTTTTTATAGAAATGGTACCACCGAAAGCACCAATTCCCATACCAAAGAAGGCCCACACAAAATCATCACCAATAGAACCAGAGGTAGTGAAGGTTAAGGAGAGTCTAGGAGAAACGTCATCATTGGAGTCGAGGTTCTCCCGTGATTAAATTCCACCAATAAAAGACAATGCCCCACCAGTGACATTGCCGAAGAATGTTAACCACATATTGGTGACGCGCAACATACCAGAAGGGGTCATCATCGACGAAGATAAGATAGGGAAGGTTACACAACTCAGATATGCACACCATGACATTAAAAACATGGAGAAGTTCCTTGAACTGGCACCCCACTATTATCTGGAATTGTGACTAGACCCAGCAACAAATTAGAGCATATGGGTATCCCAAGTATGGGATAGAGGATTGAAGCGAGCATACTTACTCAACCTATTTGACATTCCACAATTCAGATGGAGAAATAAAGTAAATGAATTCATTAAGTTTGTCCTATCTTGCATGCATGGAGAATATGTGTGGTTAGATAGGCCAATCATGATAGACATGGACTTGATTGCAAGAATCATAGGTTTACCAACACAAGGGGAAGATCCCACCCTTGTGTTTTCCAAGCATATGCGACCCAACTATATGTTTCCTAGATGCAATCAAGTTCCCCACACCCAATATGCAGGAAAAAGTACAAATGCTAAGTCACTTAGACTTAGTCATATCATGGATGCCCATAATCGTGTTGCAGGGATTGCAAACGAGTATCACACTGGAACTATGACTCCATATAGACTATGCTTCTAACAAGTTGTTAAAAGTTGCAGAGGAAAAGATAGAACTATAGAAGGAATATAAAACGACTATCCAGGAAAAAATAAGAGTGGAGAAAAAATCAAAAATCATACTGAAGGAGAATACTGAGTCTGAAGAAAAGGTCGGGAAAGTAATGGATGAGAAGAAAAAAGTCAAACAAATAGTGCAACACATACAAAAATCCATCCAAAAATTGTATAACTATGTCCCAAAAGCACCACTAATAGTAGAATCCACAATGGAGGAAAAAGTGTCAAATATTGGCGAAGTCATAAAAGGGTTRTGCAACAAGATTGAAGACTTAGAATCATGGACAGTACCAGGGAGACCACTAGAATAAAGGGAACAAAGGGAAAGGACAACGCAGACATCAGTTGCAAAAATTAAAATCCTAGAACATGAATACGCAATCATGTGTCAYGAGAGCGCTCATATTTGGACCCAGCTCACAATGAATCCAAAGYCGAAGGAGATGGAAGATAAGATAAGGAGYGTGTAGGAGAAATCCTACCAAGAAAATGAGAGCATTAAAACTTTACCACCTRTAGAACARAATACAACAATTCTAGATAGTAGACAATTGTATGTTGAAGTAGAATAGATGAAAGTAGAACATAAGAGTATTGCATAGAAATTGGAACACCTGCGGGACGAAGCACTCTGTGTGATAAGGAATTTGGACACTACATAGGTCRCTACRAAGMAAGCAGTGCAAGATATTGAGGATAATCTCACAACTTGGATAGCACAGACCATGGAGGAAATTTTGAGTAAAGAAGAAAARGTGACAAAAGAGGTATAGACAGTCGGGGAGACCCTCCAAAARYTGATGAAGGCATGGAAAAGTATAACATAGYAGGCCTGAGTGGCTCRGGATGAGCCATGGGTGAGTGTTTGGGGCATGTTGGAYATGCATTGTGGAAATAATATTCATGAAAATCCTAAGTATGGAATATGTGYGCAACAACAAGAGAAGAAAGACAAAGTAGGCTCGGGAGTTCTCAATTGAGTCACATTCAGGAGTACAATGCGTAGAAAGAACATACTTAGCGGAAGAATAAAAAAAAAGGATAAAGTAGAGGAATAAAGCATAGAARAAATAAAGAGAAGAAAGTAGGTGAAAAAGAAGGAAAACAGTTYGGCATGGTAAAAACAAAAARACTTGCAAAATCAGGAAGACTAGCCGTCGAGAATGAAAAAGTAGCATGCATGTGTAAAAGAAGGTAAAACAGCCCAAACAACAATTCAACTTGAGTTGTCATGAATTGTAATAGGGTTTTGGGATGAGAAAATTAGGGTTTTAAGYCCTACAATTCATGTATAAATATGTATTGGGTTGGGAAGATARGGGTTCTCTCTTGTTCTGTTTTGTTCTCTAGATGCATTGTCGAGAGTTCCTCTTTTGTAAGAAGAGTTATAGAATAGACTAAGAGTGAAAGAGTATATGTCTGAATGTTAAGGATATGTTGTAAAGAGAGAGAGGCTTKCACTGCAGAGCGGCTAGGCTAGATGAAGGGAAAGATAGCATGATTGTTGACGAGATATTTCCCCCATAATTTTGGGTTGAAATCACAACATATCAAGACTGTATAGAGAAGATTGAATATTCCCTCCAGGACAAGMACGCAAAACAAAAAGAATAACTAATTTACAATGAGAAGTTAGGGAAGATAGAGGGAGAAAGGGTGCACCTTAAGTCTCCCATTTGATGTCAATCCCACTCCTTTCTCTCGACGAGGTCTTGATCCTTTGTTGGAAACAACCTACAAAATGGACACAACACAAGAGCTTCTACGAAGGTAGTTACATGATCAAAGAGAATGCATGTCATATATCATATTCAAAGTAAAATTAATAAGAAAGAACATACAATGAACACATTATAGGAGAGAAAAAAATATTCTATTAACACCAAATCAGAAAGGTAAGTTACAACCTTGTCTCACCTTTGGCACCACCTCGAAGCCAGTTGTCCGGGTTCCTCCAAGAATCCCTCAAACATCGAATCAACCACTATACTCTTCCTTGGATGGACCAAATAAGGATAAGGATACACCTTATATCCATATATATAACAAATAGATGCTATAAAAGGAGTCTGCAAATAAAAATGGGGTGTTTCTTAGAGGATTATAGGAAAGGGAGGCTTGTTAGATACCAACAACATAATCTTGCACCAAGGGACTTGACCTCTCTGTATCCCTCAATGATGATTTTATCTCTTCCCCAATAGGTTGGGGGAGTTGGATTCCATTGTGTATGGGCATGGGGATGTTCAGGAACGAGCCCACTCGAAAAACCCATCCGAAAACAAAGATATATTTTGTTTTTTTATGATTTTTTAAGGCATCTGCAGGTTGCAAGATGGAGATTCACAAATGTCCTCACTTTTCATTAGAGAAACCACGTTAACTAATGTGTTTGCTTGTCTTTTATGTGATTAATCATGGATACTTTCTTGATGCATGTTAGACTATATTTGTCTTCTATGCGATCATTCCACAATAATTATGAATGTTATAGTACTTGGTTTATGTTGCAATTTGAAGTATAATGGTAATACATATTGAATTCTCTAAGTAGCCTAAGAAGAGAAAATATATAATAAAGCGCGTAGAACAAATAAGTAAGAATGACAAGGATGATCACCTCTAATTCCCTCACTACTGCAAAAACTCAGTTCTTGTAGCCCCAATAGATGCCTCGGGTGAGACTTCACTTGTATGAAGGTGATGCCGAAAGGGCCAATGTCTAAATGGTTTTGTTGGTCAAGATAGCTCGAACCTAGGGTCTTAAAACCATGCACAAGCCAACATTAATCCTAGTGGCATCCTGATCCAGAGTACCATAGATCTCATGGGGAGAAAATTCCTATTACAACTCCCTACATTGAATTTCCTCCTCGAGAAGTGAAGTCAGGAGGAGAGGCAGCATGAAGGGGTAGCCTTTGAATGAATGTTTAGGCACGTGTCACCCCATCTGGGGAGGTGAAATATGAGTATGTTAGGGTAATGCATTGTTGGAGAATCGGATGAAATGGAAGAGAATTAGCATCAAAGAGGATATCGACACCCATTAGCAATACCCCTTCATTAGCAAGTGTGTCTGTCACTTTATTTTTGCTCTGCAAACATGTGAAGGGATGATAATGAGGCTAGGATGAAGAAAGGGACTTGAGGATTTCAAGGGAACTAAGTAGGTGACAAATGGGAGAAATATTGGCAGGGAAAGAGCCATGGACGATTTTGGTGGAAACAAAAATGATGAGTTGGGAATCTCCCTCGATTATGAGATATTTTAATACTAGATGAGAAGAAATTTGAATGCCTCGAATCAGGCCCCATAGATCCACTAAATTATTGGTATCAAAGCCCAGGTTTCCTTCCATTATGTGACTAATTATTCCTTCACTATTTATGATAACTACCCCAAAGCGAGTAGGTCTCGGATTTCCAATAGAAGCCCCAGAAAAATTCAACTTAAAGAATATGGGAGGGGGAAATTGTCATGTGTTTGGACTTGACGTGATTATGGCTTGGGGAATGTGTCTAATGGGGGAGAGGGAAGGCTCAATGCTTAGATTCCACTGGGAGAGAATAATGCACTCACTAGGATTGCAGGTCAGGGCCGCCACAGATCAATTCTATAATCTCACAGTTTCTTCCATTCCTTCCATGTTTTCCAGAAAATAAATCCTAGAAACAACTTCCAAATTCTATTGAGGATGAGGTTTGTGCAAGAATTCATTCTCAATTTTTCTATAGATTTAATGATTTAGATTGTTTACAAATTTTTTCCATTCATTGTAATAATATTTTTCACTTACTCTAATATACATTTATATAAAATTAAGTTTTGAAAAAAATTTATACATATATTTTTATTTATAAATTAATTAAACAAAATATAAATATAAAATTAAGGCAAGCACTAGTCGTCATCAAAATAGTCAATACAAGGAATTGGAACACTCATGGAATTAATCCTATAAATCTAAAAAAAATTACAATATTATCCTATAATTCTTTTTTAATTATTATAAAAACATTAAAAAAAATTGTAATTATTATCTACTTTCACTTTGATAATAAATCATTTATAATTAGATCACATCATTGAACCAATCTTACAAACTTTCACACTATTATTTTTAGAAAAAAATTAAAAATATAATAATAATTATGTATTTTTAATTTGATAATAAATCATTTTCCTTATAGTCATAAATGTTTTTGGTCCCACAAGTATCCTCTATGCTTCAATTATTTCTTTCCACACGAATCTATCTTATGTCAATTAAAACTACATCAATATTTATTTTAAATATTATTATATTAATAAAATAAAGATATTATGAAAATAGACTAAACATCAAGAACTTGTACTAGCAAAAGAGACAAATAATTATGACACCTCATTGTGTATAAATAAATATCTATCATAGGAAAGAGACAAATGGTTACAAAACTTTAAATTGCAAATTAGAATTATATACAAATACAAAAATAAAGATTAGAACTTTTATTATATTTATTAAATATTAATAGAATAAATATTTCAAATAGAGATGAGTTATTTAATATTATTTTTAAAATTAAAATATTAGAAAATAAAATAATAATTGCGTTGAGACTTTTTATGATAAGAGATATTTGATTCTTTTATGCTTAATATAAAATTGAAACATTGCATTTAAAAATATTTAATTTCAATAAAATATTTTTATATTAATTATATATATAGTAATTGAATGTAAAAAAAAATATTTTTCCATCAGACATGTAATGTGAAATTTTTTAGTGATTAACATAAAGTTTACAAGTAGTATTAAATAAAATATTGACAAAAAAAATAAAAATTTAATGTCCACCTTAAATAAAATATTTCAATATCAATTTTATATATATAGTAAAAACTTATATGATTAAAATATTTTAATAGTTTGTTGCTCAATACAAGGGATATGTGTAAGTCCTTCAATGCCTTGGGTTATTGTCATTATTGCACACAAAGATACACCATTTATTTCACCATTTATGGGTCGAGAGAGGGGATTTGTGATTTGTCATATATTTCAGTACATTCTGAGTGGAAAATTTGGAGGGGTGGAGAGGGGGCATTTTTCATCTATTTCAATACTTTCTCTATGGAAAAATTGCAGGAATCAATTTTCAAAGCCATGGTCAAAATTTGGAAATTTGGGTCCAAAAAATCTTCTAAAATCTTTTGGATCCATTTTGAGGCATTAAACTACACATTTTTTGGTACAAACCTTACTATCGAGAAAGATTATATATTGTACACACCGATACCTTGTTTCCATCAAGGATAATTTTAAGAATGGAAATTTATTTTGAAATGTAGAAACCTTGGCAAATATTACTATATTCTACACATCGAGGCCTTTCAAGTTTCCAACAGTGCAATAATCATCTCAATCAGAGTTCGTATGAGAAAGTTATGCCTCTCGCAAGTTGACCTACCATATCGATCAGCATGGTAAGAGTGGATGTCCCGAAATTTAATTGACCTACCGTATTGATCACCATGGTGCGAGTGAATGCCACATCAACCTCCATTACTTATACATGTGGGTTACTTAGACATGTGGGACTAACCACGTAGTGAATATTCTAAGAATATTATAGAAGGTCGAAAACCTTATCACAATTCAGGGTTGAGGAAGTAAAACCCCTACCCCTAAATGGTTATCGAGCTATGTTAAATGGGTTATGTGAAATACCATGCCACTAGGAGAAGGGATTCCATTATTTCATTCTATGTTATTGTATTTTGTTCCATACATAGCAAAAAAACTAGGAGTGGAAAATTAGAGAGCATAATAAAGGGGTTAATTTTATGTAGTATCCTAACATGTCATGTTATGTAGTAGCCTAATATGCCATGTTCTGTAGTATCCTAACATGCCACAGGTCTCAGGCAACAACTCCATAGACAATGTCTTCTCCTTTGTACTTGCATTATTTCTAGATTATTTCTAGCTGAGATTTTCCCATAAGGGTTTCAAAGAGAGA
Source organism: Picea engelmannii (assembly GCA_009831015.1). NCBI lineage: Eukaryota > Viridiplantae > Streptophyta > Pinopsida > Pinales > Pinaceae > Picea > Picea engelmannii. The sequence goes on along the minus strand of ML800938.1, from coordinate 134,662 downwards.
GAGAGAGAGAGAGAGAGAGAGAGAGTGAGAGAG
>ML800938.1:103430-118852 GCA_009831015.1 Picea engelmannii | reverse complement strand
GTCCAGATCCGTTTGTTGCTTACCATGGGCACATTTTGCGTCTGGAACTTAGGACAAGTGGGTTTTTAACCCATTCTTAGCATTCTAACCCCCTTACAAGGAATATCGCTAACAGAAAGATATGAACAAGAGTTGATATTCAATTACTCAATAATTTTAAGTCTGTACATACATAGTGTGGGAACTTTTTATAGTCTCCAGCCAAATGATAAAGCTTCACATCCAACCATTCCCACCTCTCTATGAGGTTAGATTATATATTAAATAGCAAATTACATCAAGAATTCCTCTATGAATCATTACATAGATCTAGCACAGGATTATGTCCCTTGGAGAGATGTGTCAATAGATAACAAACAAAAAATTAACAAACTATTAGATTCCAGGAAGTTGTTGGTGACGATAAATGAAACTACTATTAGCGATAAAAAATACACTGATATTTTTGAAAGCGTTTTCTCTGCTTTACTTAAACACACTCATTTCTCAATTTTTGGCAAATATGTAGACCTCAACTCCCACTTAAGCCTTGATAAGCTCCCATAGATCTCATTGCCCAAAATTGCTTGATCACTTTTTCCTTAGACTGCAAATAGCAAAGACACAAATAAAAGTCATTCCATAACTTTTATGTATTTTATAATTTGAAAGAAAATCAATATTTTTATTTCAAAAATTTCCCCAAAGCAATAGTGGTTTGTGCCTAGTGAGCCTAGTCTATCTTAAATCAAACCTTATCAACTAAACCACTACTCATAGGCCAAATTCTTAGTTTACATGTTGAATGCCTAGTCTCCATATAACCATCACAAGCCAAAACATAAGTCACCAAAGCCATGCCACAATTCAAGTTACAAATCGACACACAAGTCGACACACAAGCCCCAAGTTATATCAAAACCCAATCCCAATTCATTTCTAATTGTTTCATCAAATAAGTTAAGTGAAGTATTAATGGATATAAAGGCTATAATATCCAAACGCCCGATGCATGCCCATTTAGAAAAAACGCACACAGAATAAATGTCATCAAGTGCCACACGAATGCGTCTCTCGATTATTTGACAGTCAAGGGCATCGGATCGAAGACCTCTAGTCATAAGGAAGAACTACGAGCTGCACATTGCTTCAGATTTCATTTGCCTCTGCTAAATGTTTTTATTGAGATTACAGGTGCCCAATTGTGGTCAAGAGCTGCAAGGTTTGAAGGTATCATCCGAATTTCCAGAATCACGGCATTATTGTAGAGATTGAGATCGTACGCTGAGTTGACAAGTCAAAGATTATAGTCCATCAATGCACAACTTGAAGTGGCAATGGTGATTGCAGAGAGAAAGTTACAGGTGCCAAATATTATACAGACCATGGCAAAGACATGATGCGGATTTGGAGAGATATGCGCTTGGCTGGGAATTGAAGACTTTAATTGCAGTAAGCACGAGCTCGCAGATGATTGGTATGGCATAGCCAAAGCATGTAATTTTTCCCATTACTGATAGCAACCCATACCTTACAGAGTCAACAATGTTGTGGTTTCAGTTGCACTCGAGATCGGCATAGCTATGGGTGTAGCGAGTTCCGCTATGGCCATGAAAACTTCAGGAATAGCTTTCATGTCTAATGATATCAGGAAAATTGCAGGAGCACTGAAGATTGGTCGAAGGACAATGAAGCCCTTATTACTGTGGGTTTAATATACCTCTGAAAGGCAGTTCTGAAAGACGTGGGATTGGTATGCTTGTAGCGTTCGACAGTATACTTCTCTTAAAAGAAGCAAAACGCCATCGCCATGTCATTTGCAAACACCAAGATTGTGATGATATAGATCATTTGCACAAACTGATTACAATCGGATCAATAAAATCTTACCAGCTTGTGGATGTTCGAAAGGACAGAGTCCGCTTATTGATAGCAAATAGAATACTCCATATATAAAGGAAACGTTGCACAGTCTTTGACGAAAGATGTAGTTCCATCAGCTCAGAAAAAGGTTGTTCTCAGTCGGTTGCTCAAAGATGTTAAACTATGGCAGATTCATACTCTTATTAAAAGATTAGAAAAAATAACTGCCAGTGCAAACATATCTATGTTGGTTTGTAGCGATTTCTACTCAATTCCTGCAAGTGCCTCTCATGCTTTTCTTGCAACGGGAAAAAATTGATTCCTCACATCCAGACTTAATAACAGATCCCCTTGGTATCTTAAGTCCTCCAAACAAGATTTTCCATCAATTACCTCTGGTTAGTGTTTATTCTTCCTTTGCAAGAATGGTGAGACTAGGGCAAGGTTTAGAGTATCGAAGAAGAAGAATGGATCCTACAACAAATGAACCTTCATTTACCAACTGTACCAGAGATCTTCTTGGAACTCTAGATTATATTTTTTATACAGCAGATTCATTTATGATGAAGTCTCTGCTAGAGCTTTTGGATAAGAAAAGCTTACGGAAAGACATGGATCTTCCTTTCCCCTGAGTGGTCATCAGATCATATTGCACATTTGAAAAAATTCTAATGCAGGCCCGGGACTCGGCGCTAGCATAACAATACCAGTAATAATGGGATGTCAAAATTATGATGGGACAGAATCCAGGCTTAGAGGACCTTGTAGCAGTTGCAGAAGCCTCAGAAGAACAACCTTAAAGCTTTGAAGCTAAGACAAAAAGACATTTTTGCAGTTTTGCCAATTTTTCATTAAGACGGGACTTTCGGTGGCTTAGGCGAACATTTCGACTGTTCATTAGCCACTGAAAGTGGAGCTTTCGGTGGTTAACATGCTCGGATTTCGCCTCCCTTAACCATCGAAAGCACTGACAGGGCAGCAAGACACTATTTTTGCACAGATCAAATTTTTATTCATCCAAATGCTACGAGGGATGTTTCTCATGCAAGATATAGATTAAAAGCATCCATTTTAAGGTCTGTTCCAGATTTAAAGGTGCCAGCAAGAAGGAGAAGAGTGAATTTGCCACCTAATTTTGGCAAAAAATTGTCTTTTTGACCAAAGTGACAAATTCGAATTAGCTATCAGCCTATGGAGATCTACTATAGCTTTTGAAGACTTTGAATGCCAGCTAGACTATTAGGATAAGATATTGACCAAGTAAATAGGATCTTTTCCTATTTTCTTGAATCTGTTTTGAATGTCTATTTTGAGTAAATTTGATCTAGTTTTCCAGTATCTCGAACTGCTTCGTAAAGGCTATAAAGCCTGAGACTTCTGAAGCATCTGGGGGGTTCGAGTCTGGAGAGACTGAAGCTACACCATATTGTGATAGACTTTTCATATGATATAATACAGATCACACGTTCCTCTCATCTATTGATTTCAGATTTCCATTTACTTATTTTCATGTACTTTGATGGTTGTTATTGATTTAAGTTTGTCTTAGCTGCTAATGAATGTTATCTCATTAGTCAGTTCATAAGCTTGATCAATTAAGCAATCAATACTACTATCTTTATTCAACCCATCACCCATCTGATCTGGTTGATAAATTTAGAATTCTTCACCCACCAGTTGAACTATTTACTTGAGCATTGATTCTTGAGAGAATTGTCTCATCTGTTGTATACAATTGACTGTCTTGATACAAATCCAGTAGGTCAATATTTCCCATTTGATCCAAACACAAAAAACAAAATCATTCACATTTTAAGTTACCAGGATTCTTTGACCTACAGCCTAGAAGGACTCCTGGAGAGATAACAAATTGGCACCATTTCCGGAGAGATGAGATTGAAGCTCAGCTTCCTTAGGAGACGACATAGATCTAGCTTTGATGATAGACAAAGCCTGGACATTTTCTTGGTTGTAATTATCTATCTGGCGACTCCATGAAGGACGGATTCATTGGCGACTCCATTGTTCAAAAATTTGTTGGTGACTTCACTGGTATGAAATGAACAAGAGGTATGCATTTTTCAACTTATCAAGTATTTCTGGTTACCCTCATCCAGTACCTAGTAGAGATGAATGAGAATGTAGTATTCCCAGATTTCGAGGAGAAGAGTGGGAAGTGCCAGCTGAACACTTGCTAGATTTTCATGATTTTATTCATCGGCTTGGAATTGTACATGAGAACGTTCAAATTAAGCTTTTCAGGTATTCATTAAAGGGGATTTCCCTTTATTGGTACAGATCTCTTCGAGCTTCAAGCATTCACTCATTGGCCAATTTTCATTATGCTTTACATTTGTTTTGTAAAGATGAATTTCCAGCTGAAAGTCTCTTTGAAGATTGTTGTGATGAATTCGAGAAGCAAGTTCAGCAGGAAGTAGTCTTTTCTTCTAATTGTCAAGATGAAAATTATGTTCTTAAGGAAGATCTTCATGATACAAACAAGAATTGCATAGCTGTAAATGCATCAGATCTTATCTCTGTTGCACCTGCGACCTTTGATTTACATGAAGAAACAGTTAGAGAAGAAGTTTTTTCTGCACTTTTTCAAGAGGTTGCCTACGATATGTTTTCACCTATGATTGGAGAGAAGGATTTGAAGACTGCATGTCTTTCTTTGCAAGATTCAAGAGCTTTATGTTCACCTATATTTGATAAGTATGCAAATGGAGTAGAGAAGATCCTTACATCAAATGATGTTGATTTAAGAAGCAGCGAACCAATATATGACAGCTATGAATCTGTTTTTGATGAGCCTTTTTCCTTGCCCATCAAGGAACAACATCATGTTGAAATTCACCATTCTATGTTTGCAGAAGACATTAAATATGATGAGTTCAATCTGCCCGAAGATTTAAGATCTTATCTTCTGTTTGCAGCATCTCATGAACAAAAGACCGATATCATTTATGAAGAAGATATCAAACAAGAAGGGATTAGCAGTCAAATCAACTCACTATTATTTTTAGGATTGTAGAAACTTGTTGATGAGCAGATCCATATATCAGAAGGAGAAGAAAGGCTTGAGCAGCAAGCAGAGTTAGCTTCTTTCTATGATCTGGTAGCCGTTTATACAGAGTTATGTTCTTCAGAAGTCTTTGGTTGTGCAATCTTTGAAATCAAAGCAAATGATGATTGTAAGTATGCTCTGCAAGTTGAAATTCTGCTGCACAACATGAAGTGTTCTTTGACATTTATCTGCATGCAAAGATATTTTGTAAATAGTACGATGTTATCATGGCTTCATTGGAAGCATGATGTCACATGATGAGCATGTTTTTACTGGTTAAGAGTAGGAATAGGTAAAGAATAAGCTCACCATCAAGCATGGTTGGAGATTCTTTTTAGTTTGTTAGTTTGCAGCAGTGAATTTTCATTCAGAGTTTGAATAAAGATCGTAGAGATCTAGTGATGGCATTAAATGACTCCATAGCCCAATGGACTAGACACAATAAAAATTGTGGATGATTGTTGAGCAGGTTGCAAGATTTTCAGGTTAAATGGACAGGCACAGGTCTTCTTGTTCTTGAAACCTCACAGGCAGGATACAGGTTTGCAGGGGCTCAATGGTAAGGGCCAGATGACTCCATGCCCAATGCTAAGGTGACTGGGACTACTAGGTTCTTGGAAACCTCACAGGGAGGTTTCCATCACAGTTGGAGCCAGATGTTATCGATAAAAAATACACTAGTATTTTTGAAAGTGTTTTCTCTGCTTTACTTAAACACACTCATTTCTCAATTTTTGGCAAATGTCTAGACCTCAAATCCCAGTTAAGCCTTGATAAGCTCCCATAGATCTCATTTCCCAAGATTGCTTGGTCACTTTGTCCTTAGCCTGCAAATAGCAAAGACACAAATAAAAGTCATTTCATAACTTTTATGTCTTTTATAATTTGAAAGAAAATCAATATTTTTATTTCAAAAATTTCCCCAAAGAAATAGTGGTTTCTATCTAGGTGAGCCTAGTCTATCTTAAATCAAACCTTATCAACTAAACCACTACTCATAGGCCAAATTCTTAGTTTACATGTCAAATTCCTAGTCTCCATATAACCATCACAAGCCAAAAAATAAGTCACCAAATCCATGCCACAATTCAAGTTACAAATCGACACACAAGTCGACACACAAGCCCCAAGTTATATCAAAACCCAAGCCCAATTCATTTATAATTGTTTCATCGAATAACTTAGGTGAAGTATTAATGGATATAAAGGCTATAATATCCAAATGCCCGATGCATGCCCATTCAGAAAAAGTGCAGACACAGATTAAATGCCAAGTGCCACATGAATGCGCAGTTGTCATTTGGTGAGTATAGCTGTGTCTCTTGATTCTTTGAAAGTCAAGGGCATTGGATCGAAGACATCTAGTCATAAGGAAGAACTACAAGCTGCGCATTGCTTCAAATTTCATTTGCCTCTGCTAAATGTTTTTTTTGAGATTATAGGTGCCCAATTGTGGTCAAGAGCTACAAGGTTTGAAGGTATCCACCGAATATCCAGAATTGAGGTCATATGCCAAATTGACAAGTTGAAGCTTACAGTCCATCAATGCACAACTTGAAGTGGCAATGGTGATTGCAGAGAGAAGGTTATAGCTGCCAAAGATTATACAAACCATGGCAAAGACATGATGCAGATTTGGAGAGATATGCGCTTGGCTAGGAATTGAAGACTTTAATTGCAGTAAGCACGAGCTCGCAGATGATTGGTATGGCAGAGCCAAAGCATGTACTTTTTCCCATTACTGATAGCAACCCATACCTTACAGAGTCAACAATGTTGTGGTTTCATTTGTAGTCGACATCTGCATAGCTATGGGTGTAGCGAGTTCCGCTATGGCCATGAAAACTTGAGGCATGGATTTCATGTCTAATGATATCAGGAAAATTGCAGGAGCAGTGAAGATTGGTCGAAGGACAATGAAGCCCTTATTACTGTGGGTTTAATATACCTCTGAAAGGCGGTTCTGAAAGACGTGGGAATGGTATGCTTGTAATGTTCAACAGTATACTTCTTTTAAAAGAAGAAAAATGCCATCGCCATGTCATTTGCAAACACCAAGATTGTGATGATATAGATCATTTGCACAAACTGATTACAATCGGATCAATAAAATCTTACCAACTTGTGGATGTTCGAAAGGAAAGAGTGTGCTTATTGATAGAAAATCAAATACTCCAGATATAAAGGAAACACTGCACAGTATTTGACGAAAGATGTAGTTCCATCAGCTCAGAAAAAGGTTGTTCTCAGTCGGTTGCTCAAAGATGTTAAAATCTGGCAGATTCATACTCTTCTTGAAAGATTAGAAAAAATAACTGCCAGTGCAAACATATCTATGTTGGTTTGTAGTGATATCTACTCAATTCCTGCAAGTGCCTCTCATGCTTTTCTTGCAACGAGAAAAAAATGAGCCCTCACATCCAGACTTAATAACAGATCCCCTTGGTATATTAAGTCCTCCAAGAAATATTTGTCATCAATTACCTCTGGTTAGTGCTTATTCTTCCTTTGCAAGAATGGTGAGACTAGGGCAAGGTTTAGAGTATCAAAGAAGAAGAATGGATCCTACAACAAATGAACCTTCATTTACGAACTGTACCAGAGATATTCTTGGAACTCTAGATTATATTTTCTATAGAACAGATTCATTTATGATGAAGTCTCGGTTAGAAATTTTGTGATGCAGGAGCATCGCTCCATGTCAGCAGCGTGCCAGCCAGCCAGCACATCCAGCGTGCATTTAATGGAGAAAGGGAGAGGCACAACCCTCTCAATTTTGAAATTTGAAATTTCAATAAATGTTGTAAGGCTTTTAATGCTAAACCACGCCTTTGTACAGGTAGTGGTTGAGGTTTCCTTTAATGGTTACCTGCAGCTAAGTCCAAATCAGTCAGGTCTGCGACATCCATTTATGTAATGTAGCCATAGGAGCCGCTCTGTGATAGCGATAGCTCAGAGACGATGGTTGAGGATAAGCTCATGGGAGCCCTCATTTTGTAATTGAGAAATGAGAGTAGAGAGTTAGGAAGAGAGACTAGAGAAGAGAGGTCTCGAGAGAGAGAGATGAGACTTGTTACAGTCCAGCCTTTGTAAACACCTTGTATAGGCATTTCGGAATTAATACAAAGAGCAGTTTTTCCTAACCATGAATTGCATGTGTATGTTTATGCATTTGAATGTCACTTGTATGCTGTAGATACAGGTTATAGATAGATTTTACTATCTGTTTGTGAGTTTGTCCGTTTCTATTTGGGTTCTTTAGGCTGTGCAAGGAGTGCACAACAGAACACTGGAAGTTCTGTAGCTAGTGCAAGGAGTGTGCATCGGAGCTCTGCGAAGTCATAAAGAACATGCAAGGAGTGCACACCAGAAAGATTCACAGACTCGAGGAGGAGCCTCAAGGTTGTTGAACACCTTGGAAGACGAACTGTGTAGGGGAAGGCATAGAGAGAAGAGACAGAATCTCTGGAGATTCTGTAGAAGCTCTGCTAGGAGGGCATTGAGCGAGTGCATAGAGTGCACCAGAGAACTCTTTCGGGTTCTGAGAAGAAGGAGAAGTGTCACAGGAAAGACACTCACAGAGTTGCAGAATACTTTGTTGGCTCAGCAAGGAGTGCTTGACCAGGAGGCTGCCAAGAGGGCACCAAGTTTCCCTTTGAAGGAAAAGATGAGGGCCAAGACCCTTAGAGATTGAGCAATTTTGAGAAGCTCAGGAGGAATAGCGTTCCTATAACGCAGACAAGACCCACATTTCGGGGAATCGGACACCAGGAGACCGAGAGTGAAGAGTCTCTGAAAATCATGAAAGGGAGAATCGCGATCAGATCCTGACCGTCGATCAGGATGAGTGTGGATCATCGATCCAGTGGGGTCGAGGGTTTTCAGAGTTTTTGGCACTGGGGAAACTAAGGAGAAGACTGGGAAAAAATAGCGAAAGGAGCATTCGCGAAAGGACCAGGATCATCCATCAAGGAGGACACGTGGCAACTGGTTGGCGTTTCGTAGAAATCACCGAAAGGACTAGAACCGTCCATCAAGGAGGACACGTGGAAAGCGGGCAAGGTTTCGGGGAAAGGCTTGAAATATTTTGAGTTGTCGATCCGATGGCATCGTAGTCATTGGTTGCAGGAGGATTAGGTCGTTGATCTCTTAGAGGGAGATATTTCAACATTTCGTGAACCCGGGATTCGAAAGATAGAGAACAGGGGGAACACTTGCATCGTGATTCCCCGAATTGAGAAAGCCAGTAGCGCTTTGACGTTAAGCCCTTTTCGCCATTTGGGGACCCGGGTGTTCAAGAGTGAAGGAGTCGTGAGACGTGGAGACCCAACTCGCGAAATCGCGAAATCTCGAAAGCATTCGGAGGAATAGTATGAGCCAAAGACCGTTAAGCCCTTTTCGACATTTCGGGGTCTGAGAGATTGAAGGACCTAGAATCGTTGCAGCCGGAATCGCGAAATCATGAAACGTGAAAACACGAAAGCATTTAGAGGCTAAGGGAGGACCTAGATTCGTTAAGCCCTTTTTGGTGTTTCAGCAACCGAGAGTTGGACGAACAAGGAGCCTGGGAGAGCTCGTAGACAGGAGTCCTGAAACCCAAAAACGCGAAAGGTGTGTTGGTTCAAAATAGAGAAGAGCGTTGAAAGTTGAGCACGTGCATAGGTTTTTTCAAAGCTTGTGCCAGGGAATTAAAGGGACCTGTGGATTTGTTCAAAGGGTTCCAACAGGAGCCTGAATAGATATTTCGGCTTAAAAGAAGGACGATCCAAAGATCGGGAGGTTAGTGGACCCTGCTGAGGTAGGGGGTCTACACCAAGTGGTATCAGAGCCGGATTTTGTTTGCAGATAGCAGACAAAGGGATTGAAAGGAGAAATTCTGGTAACATCAAGTGGAATCAGAAGCATAGATTTGTCTGTATACAATAGGTGAAAGAAGCAGGGTGTTAAAGCTCTATGGTGATTGTTGCAAGGTGTGTAGAAAATGATAGACAACCAGGCGAGTTGTGGGAGGACATGGATATTCTCTCAGGCGTAGAGTGATCCATACGCTTACCAGGAGGGCAGGTGAAAGATGGAAATGGCTACTGAAGGCCATGAGCATGGTGGAAGAGGAGACCACCATCAGATGAGTAAAGCAGAGATTGACAAAGAACTCACTAAGATAAGGGTGATAATGGAACAACTGACATTGAAGATGTAGTAGGAGGCAAAAGTACATTGGAGGTACGAATGGCCTCTGAACAGGAAATCCAAATGGCCTGTTCAAAAGTTGTTGGCCAGGAAACAACAACAAGAGTTGAGGAAGTGGCTATGGTATGTTGAAAGCCTCAGTGACACAGAGCTGGTTTGCATATGTGATCCAGAAGTTGGAGAAACCCTCAGTGATGAGGAAGAGAGATCAGTTTCAGGTCTCATAAACTGTCAGGAGGGCAGAGATGAATTTTCCAATTTCTAGGTGGGCAATGAAATGAGATCATTGGAGGATATCATAGACTGTCAGGAGGACAGCAGTGGAAATTCATATTTCCGGGAGGGAAATGGTATGAGATTAGTTGAATATCTCTTAAACTTCCAGGTGGGCAAGGCAGAAATCCCATATTGCCAAGTGGGCAAGGGAGAGAAGATGAGACTGTCTAAAAGTATCATAAACTCAAGGATGAGTTTGGGTCAACGAGGAGTGCTGATGGAGATGGGATCAATTGATCTCGTAAACTGCGAGGTGGGTAGAAGTGAACTTTCGAGTTGTCAGGTGGGCAATGGGAAGATATCAACAGAAGGTCTCGCATACTGCCAAGGGGGCTGTGGTGAAAGTTCGGATTGCCAGGTGGGAAATGAGATGGGACCAGTCGGTCTCATACACTGCCAGGTGGGCAGTAGAAAATTCCCATGACGCCAAGTGGGCAAGGGGGAAAAGATGAGGCTATGTGAAAATCTCGTGAACTCAGAGGAGAGTTCAGATCAGCAAGGAGTGTTGATGAAGGAAGGTCAAAAATGCATTCTGATCATTGGGGGAATTGAAGTATTCCTACCAAGCAACCCAGTTGAGGCCAAAGTATGTGTTGCAAAAGCAACAACAGAAGAAGGACAACCAATAGTGACTGTCATAGAGGGAGAGGAGGAGAAGACACTAATGTTTGCCTCAACAAAAGAGGAGCATGCAAATAAGATGCTCACCCCATGGGAAATGGAGTTAGATATGCTGGAGGATTGGTTGAACAATCCAGAGCCAGTATATGGTTGCCACGAGGAGACAGTCATGCAGATGTTAGCAGAGGAGCATTCCAAGGAATCGCTCAGAATTTTCAACCAGGGAGATGAACAGATGATAACTGCAGTGTCGAGGCATGCAACTGAAGATGAAGGAGAATTCCAGTCTAAGGAGTAGCTGGAGGAAGATGGAATTCAACCAGTACAAGGGGAAATGGAAGAAGCTAATATGTCAGAGAAGTTTACTGAACAACAGTTCAGTCAAGAAAATAAGACTACAGAGCTGAATTTTGCAGCAGGATGGAAAGTTGAGGCCACAGAGGAAAAATATGGCATGGGAGATCTAGTTGATCGACCCATTTGCCGGGAAGAAGTGCAGTTGAGCAGACTGCATAAGGAGAGCCAGCCACTGGAGCAGCTGGATGAGGTAATTGAATAAATCATAAGGATGATGTTGAGTTCAGCAGCAGAGACTGCCAGCAACGAGAAGTTGAGCAAAAGGGAGCCTGCAAGAGAAGCAGGGCAGTAGCAGCAACAACAACGAAGCATAGGAGAAGATGGACAGCTCCAAGGGAAAGTTTGGGATCTAGGAGGATTTCAACACTGGATAAGAGGATCTCATGATCAGGAGATCATGATTTTTCTACCTGAGGAGTATGATGCAAGAGCATTTTTCCATGTCAGCAACATGTCAGCTAACCAGCACATCCAACACGCATTTAATGGAGAAAGGGAGAGGCGTAGCCCTCTCAATTTTGAAATTCAAAATTTCAATAAATGTTGTAAGGCTTTTAATGCCAGACCATGCCTTTGTACAGGTAGTGGTTGAGGTTTCCTTTAATGGTTACCTCCAGCTAAGTCCAGATCAATCAGGTCTGTGACATCCATTTATGTAATGTAGTCGTAGGAGCCGCTCTGTGATAGCGATAGCTCAGAGACAATGGTTGAGGATAAGCTCATGGGAGCCCTCATTTTGAAATTGAGAAATGAGAGTAGAGAGTTAGGAAGAGAGACCAGAGAAGAGAGGTCTCGAGAGAGAGAGTTGAGACTTGTTACAGTCCAGCCTTTGTAAACACCTTGTATAGGCATTTCAGAATTAATACAAAGAGCAGTTTTTCCTACCCATGAATTGTCTGTGTATGTTTATGCATTTGAATGTCACTTGTATGCTGTAGATACAGGTTATAGATAGATTTTACTATCTATTTGTGAGTTTGTCGATTTCTATCTGGGTTCTTTAGGCTGTGCAAGGAGTGCACAATAGAACACTAGAAGTTCTGTAGCCAGTGCAAGGAGTGCGCATCTGAGTTATGCGGAGTTAGAAAGAACGTGCAAGGAGTGCACACCAGAAAGATTCACAGACTCAAGGAAGAGCCTCAAGGTTGTTAAACACCTTGGAGGGTGAACTGTGCAGGGGAAGGCACAGAGAGAAGAGACAGAATCTCTGGAGATTCTGTAGAAGCTCTGCCAGGAGGGCATTGAGCAAGTGCATAGAGTGCACCAGAGAACTCTTTTGGGTTCTAAGAAGAAGGAGAAGTGTCACAGGAAAGACGCTCACAGAGTTGCAGAATACTCTGTTGGCTCAGCAAGGAGTGCTTGAGCAGGAGGATACCAAGAGGGCACCAAGTTTCCCTTTGAAGGAAAAGACGAGGGCCGAGACCCTTAGATTTTGAGAAAGTTTGAGAAGCTCAAAAGGAACTGCATTCCTATAATGCAGACGAGACCCACATTTCGGGGATTCAGACATCGGGAGACCGAGAGTGAAGAGTCTCCAAAAAACGCAAAAGGGAGAATCGAGATCAGATCCTGATCGTCGATCAGGACGAGTGTGGATCGTCGATCTAGTGGGGTCGAGGGTTTTCAGAGTTTTTGGCACTGGGGAAACGAAGGAGAAGATCGGGCCAAAATCACAAAAGGATAATTCACGAAAGGACCAAGACCGTCCATCAAGGAGGACACGTGGAAACTGGTCGGCGTTTCATAGAAATCGTCGAAAGGACCAAGACCGTCCATCAAGGAGGACACGTGGAAAGCGGTCAAGGTTTTAGGGAAAGACCTAAAAGATTTCGAGCCGTCGATCCAGTGGGATCATAGCCATTAGTTCCAGGAGGACTGGGTCATTGATCTCTCAGAGGGAGATATTTCAACATTTCGTGAACCGAGGATTCAAAAGACAAAGAACAGGGGGAATGCTTGCATCGTGATTCCCCAAATCGCGAAAGTCGATAGCGCTTTGACGTTAATCCCTTTTCAGCATTTCGGGACCCGGGTGTTCAAGAGTGAAAGAGTCGTAAGACGTGGAGTCCCGACTCGCGAAATCATGAAATCCCAAAAGAATTCAGAGGAATAGTACGAGCCAAAGCCCGTTAAGCCCTTTTCAGCATTTCGGGGTCCAGGAGATCGAAGGACCTAGAATCGTTGCAGCCAGAATCACGAAATCGTGAAACGCGAAAACCCGAAAGCATTCAGAGGATAAGGGAGGACCCAGAGTCGTTAAGCCCTTTTCAGTGTTTTGGCGACCAAGAGTTGGAGGGACAAGGAGTTTAGGAGAGCTCGCAAATAGGAGTTTTGAAACCCCGAAATGTGAAAGGTGTGTTGGTTCAGAATAGAGAAGAGCGCTGAAAGGTGAGCGCGTGCATAGGTTTTCTCAAAGCCTATGCCAGGGAATTAAAGGGAGCTGTGGATTTGTTCAAAGGGTTCCAACAAGAGCCCGAAGAGCTATTTCAAATCAAAAGAAGAATGATCCAGAGACCGGGAGGTCAGTGGACCCTGTTGTTGGTTGTGGAGCCTGATTATCTTCCTGATTCAGAGATCCTTACTTTCAGCCGTGTTTATATCTCATGAAGTATTTACACCTGAGAAGTATGTACACTCTTCCACGCGGGGGAGTGCAGAGGGGGGTTACCCCCTCTGCAGGGTCTGGGGGGGCTATCCCCCCAGTTGGGGGGGCTGGGGGAAAGCGGGACCCTTGTGGGGGTTCAGGGGCGAAGCCCCCGAAGGAAAAATTGCCTTGTAAATGTATATTGTAATTTCATTGTAAATCTAAATCGTTCATTATAAGGTCGCAGATCTAACGGTAGAGATTATGTTAGGTTTTTTTTCCCTAGAAGGCAACCCTCTTTTATGAGGGAAATGTATTGCGGCTATGGTTGATGGTGAATATTGTATTCTGAGATAGGAGACTGTGAGAGAAAGAAGAGGAAGTTACAGCGGGTTTGATGTAGGTTGTATCCCTTCATATGCTGGATAATAATAAAGGAAGGACCTGGCAATTTCTCTGGTGGATGTTTCCCACAGTAGGTGAACCACGTAAATCTGTGTCTCTATTGTATTGTGTATCTTTTGTGTTTTGTTTCCGCATTTGTTTTATTTTATTGCTTCATGGTCCTGATTTTTTAACAACTGGTATCAAAGCGAAAGGTAACTCGAAGGAAAAGAAGGTTCCTGGTTCGAGTGGGAGCAATGTTGGAAGATGGAAAGTTTAGGGTCGAGAAATTTAACGACCAAAACTACCATTTATGGAAGATGCAGATGGAATATTATTTATACCAGAAGGATCTATTCCTACCATTGGGTGGAGTAGCAAAGAAGTCGACGGCCATGAAGGATGAAGAATGGGAGATTCTTGACAGAAAGGCTCTAGGAACGATATGGCTGAGCCTGGCAGCATTGGTGGCTTTAAATATTTCCAAAGAAAATACAACGAAGGGTTTGATGGACGCATTGGCCAAATTGTATGAAAAACCCTCAACATCCAATAAGGTATTTCTAATGAAGAGATTATTTAATCTGAAGATGTCAGAAGGTGGATCTATTGCATATCATTTAAATGAATTTAATACGGTTACTAACCAACTAAGTTTTGTAAAAGTGGACTTTTATGATGAGGTCAGGGCTCTTCTAATCTTGTGCTCATTGCCAAAAAGTTGGAACAGCTTGGTCATGGTTGTAAGTAACTCTGTCTTTGGTTCAAATACTTTACAATTTGATGATGTTGTTGGTGTTATCCTTAGTGAGGAAATGCGATGGAAAAGCACAGATGAGACATCAGGTAATGCATTGAACATGGAGAACAAGGGAAGACAAAAGGATAGAGGAAAGGGCTCAGGGAACCGCGGAAATTCTAGGAAGGGAATATCCAAATCCAGACTTTTAAAGATACAGTGTTGGAATTGTGGGAAGAAAGGACATCTGAAGAAAGATTGCAGAGCTCCAAAGAAACAAAGAGATGGATAGCAGGAGAGAAATCAGGAAGAAAATGTAACAGGTGATGTGTTACAAGATGCTTTGATTCTTTCTGTAGATA
>ML800938.1:86633-100508 GCA_009831015.1 Picea engelmannii | reverse complement strand
TGCTACAGAGGCTAGTAAAGAGATGATTTGGTTACAGAGGTTTATGGAGAAATTGGGAAAGAAGCAGGAGAACAACAGGTTGTACTGTGACAGTCAGAGTGCCATTCACCTTGCAAAGAACTCAGCCTTCCATTCGAAGACTAAGCATATACAGTTGAGGTACCACTCCATAAGATCCACCTTGGAAGATGGACATTTGAAGTTGGAAAAGATACACACTAGCCAGAATCTTGCAGACATGTTAACAAAGGGAGTAACCAGGGAGAAACTGAGTTCCTGCTTAGTTTCAGTTGGTCTTCAAGAATGAATATGAAGATGAGAAATTTTTCAGGTCCAAGAAGGTTCAGAGTCCAGCATATATAGTAGCGGTGGAGTTGTTGAGATCAGTCTCCAAGTGGGAGATTGTTGGTTGTGGAGCTTGATTATCTTCTTGATTCAGAGGTCCTTGCTTTCAGCCGTGTTTATACCCCATGAAGTATTTACACCCGAGAAGTATGTAAACTCTTCCATGCGGGGGAGTGCAGCGGGGGATTACCCCCTCTGCGGGGTCTGGGGGGGTTGTTCCCCCGGCTAGGGGGTCTGGGGGCAAGAGCGCCCCCAGCGGGGGTTCGGGGGCAAATCCCCTGGAGGAAAAATTGCCTTGTAAATGTATATTGTAATTTCATTGTAAATCTAGACCGTTCATTGTAAGGTCGTAGATCTAATGGTAGAGATTATGTTAAGGTTTTTTTCCCTAGAAGACAACCCTCTTTTATGAGGGAAATGTATTGCGGCTATGGTTGATGGTGAATATTGTATTATGAGATAGGATACTGTGAGAGAAAGGAGAGGAAGTTACAGTGGGTTTGTTGTAGGTTGTATCCCTTCATATGATGGATAATAATAAAGGAAGGACCTGGCAATTTCTCTGGTGGACGTAGCCCACACTGGGTGAACCACGTAAATCTATGTCTTTATTGTATTGTGTATCTTCTATGTTTTGTTTCCGCATTTGTTTTATTTTATTGCTCCATGGTCCTGATTTTCTAACCCCTGTTGAGGTAGGGGGTCTGCGTCATTTTAGATAACAAAAGCTTACGGAAAGACATGGATCTTCCTTCTTTTGAGTGGTCATTAGATCATATTGCACTTTTGACAGAATTCTAATGCAAGCCCAAGACTCGGTGCTAGCATAACAATACCAGTAATAATGGGATGTCAAAATTATGATGGGACACAATCCAGGCTTAGAGGACCTTGTAGCAATTGTAGAAGCCTCAGAAGAATAACCTTAAAGCTTTGAAGCTAAGACAAAAAGGCTTTTTTACAGTTTTGCCAATTTTTCACTAAGACAAGACTTTCGGTGGCTTAGGCGAACATTTCTACTGTTTATTAGCCACCGAAAGTGGAGCTTTCGGTGGTTAACATGCTCGGATTTATCCTCTCTTAACCATCGAAAGCACTGACAGGGCAGCAAGACACTATTTTTGCACAGATCAAATTTTTATTCATCCAAATTCTACGAGGGATGTTTCTTATGCAAGATATAAATTAAAAGAATGCATCTTAAGGTCAGTTCCAGATCTAAAGGTTCCAACAAGAAGGAGAAGAGTGAATTTGCCACCTAATTTTGGCAAAAAAATGTCCTTTTGACCAAAGTGACAAATTCGAATTAGCTATCAGCCTATGGAGATCTACTACAGCTTTTGAAGACTTTGAATGCCAGCAAGACTATTAGGATAAGATATTGACCAAGTAAATAGGATCTTTTCCTATTTTCTTGAATCTGTTTTGAATGTCTATTTTGAGTAAATTTGATCTAGTTTTTCAGGATCTGGAACTGCTTCGTAAAGGTTATAAAGCTTAAGACTTATGAAGCATCCGGGGGGTTCGAGTCTAGAGAGACTGAGGCTACACCATATTCTAATAGACTTTTCATATGATATAATACAGATCACAAGTTCCTCTCATCTATTGATGTCATATTTCCATTTACTTATTTTCATGTACTTTGATGGTTGTTATTGATTTAAGTTTGTCTTAAATGCTAATGACTGGTATCTCATTAGTCAGTTCATAAGCTTGATCAATTAATCAATCATTACTATCTTTATTCAACCCATCACCCATCTGATCTGGTTGATAAATTTAGAATTCTTCACCCACCAATTAAGCTATTTACCTTAGCATTGATTCTTGAGAGCATTGTCTCATCTGTTGTATACAATTGACTGTCTTGATACAAATCCAGTAGGTCAGTATTTCCCATTTGATCCAAACACAAAACAAAAAATCATTCACATTTTAATTTACCAGGCTTCTTTGACCTACAACCTAGAAGGACTCTTGGAGAGATAACAACTACAACCAGCTCATGTTCGGAGATCTAGTCGAGTTGGATCTCAGGTACAAGTGCCCCTTGATGTATAACTTCCTTTTAGGTAACCATTTGAACCTCCTTAGACAGGTGGCAACCCTCCTACAACTTGAA
Source organism: Picea engelmannii (assembly GCA_009831015.1). Lineage (NCBI taxonomy): Eukaryota > Viridiplantae > Streptophyta > Pinopsida > Pinales > Pinaceae > Picea > Picea engelmannii. Next base: position 98,038 of record ML800938.1, on the reverse strand, counting down.
TTTATCATAATTCTAGAGTTTGTAGCACATCTATAGGATTCGCTGCAAACTTCCCTATAGGTGATGTTTTCGACTTTTCTCCCAAATGGTGACCTGGGTAGGGCTGATTTTTTTTCAGAAAGTCAATGAAATTATGATTCTTCTCCAAAGAAATTTTAGATAAACCTAGCTTGTATTTTAAAATATATGATGTAAATATGATTCTTGAAGTTGCAGACCCCCAAACCCTCGGGTCAAGGTCCATGCAGGATCGTTCATACAACCTCCTTGAACCAGATTGACTCCTTTGATTCCCTGTTGGAATCTTCAATCTTTGATCCACAGGTCCTTCGTGAAACTCCACCTACACAACCATGCAACCAGCACAAGCTTCCACCTACACATGGCCTCAGCACGACCGTGACCTTTTCCCAAAATGGAAATTTAGGGTTTTGGGACTCCTTGAGTCCTGATGTCGAGAGTCCTTGATTCCTCGATCTCCTAGTCTCCGAAATGACAATTTGTTGAAATGGCTTCACTCATGGTTAGCCCCCTGAGCTATACCCTTATTCCATATGACCTCCCCTCATATGACCACAGCCTTCTTCGGGGTTCATCGACGCAAGGCTCCCGACTCCTTGTCTTCAAAACTCCCGAAAAGCCGATTTTTGAAATGCCGAAATACTTGTTTCCCAACCTTCTCCTCCTTTCACAATTTTGGGTTTTCCGACGCCGAAATGCTCTAACCTTGTCTACAGGATCCCCAAAATGTCGAATTCTGGTATCCCGAAATGCCTCTCCCCATATTTTCTCCTCCAGGATTTTCTTTTCCCCGGCTCTTCCCGTTTCATGATTTTGGAGTTTCCAGTGCCGAAATGCTTGGTTCTCCTTGTCCTCGGAACTCCTGAAGTTTCAAACTCCGAAATGACTGGCGAATATACTAGTACCCCTCATCCCATGCTATTCCTTAGAAACTTTGGGTTTTCACGTTTCAGGATTTCCCGATGTAAGGTTTTCCTCCTGTCCCTACTCTCTATACTTCCCGGTATCTGAAGTACCAATACATCCCTTTTCACTCCTGGATGAGATCAACGGTTGTGATCTTTTTGGGATTTTCATCCCCAAGAGCTTGGATCCTATGTCCTCGGGATTTCCGAAATCCCGATATTCGATATGCCGAAATCTGGTCCTTTCCTCGTGACCCGGCAACACTCCTTCTACGCTTTCAGGAATTCACATTTCGAAATTCTGTGAATCCTAGCGCAACAATGCCTTTTCCTCTCGTACTCTTGGTAGCCAAAATACCAAAGTACCGAAATCCTGAACCTCCGGTTCTCCTCCTCCTGAGCAAGATCAACGGCACAAATCCTCCCTTGATCTAATGGCTCAGATTCTTTCGGGATTCTATGGGTCAAGAGTTTCTGAACTCTTACCCTTGCATCTTCTGGTAGCCGAAATACCAAAATACTCTTTCTGGGACTTCTCTCCCTATGGCTGGATCGATCCACGTGTCCTCCGCTTAGATGGTCCTAATTCTTTTCGGTCTTCGAGACTTTCACTATGAAGTGCCCCAATCTCTCGTCATCAGTACCTCCGAACTCCCAGAGTCTGAAATCCCGATACCTCTACCCTGTCGGAACTTTTCTCCTCTTCTCAAGAGGGTTTAAACCTCGTGCAGCTCTCCATAGATCTGACAGATATCATTCCATGTACCGAGGTCTGAAGGAGCTCATGAACTGAGATGCAGACCCCCAAACCCTTAGGTCCAAGGTCTGCACAGGATCATTCACAAACATCCACTGAGTCGAAGCGGCTCTTTCAGATCCCTATCGGGACTTTAAATTTCGATTCACGGGTCCTTTCCCTGAAAACCCAACCTACACAAACATGTGTCATGTGTGAGCTTCTCCTCCCCATGGTCACCAAATATGACCTTTGATCTTTTCCTGAAAAGTAATTTCGGGTTTCGGGACTTCGCAAGTCCTGATGTTGAGAGTCCTTGACTCCTCGATCTCCCGATCTCTGAAATACCAAAACGCCGAAATGGCGGCCACAGTAATTAGTCCCCTGGGATAGATCTTAGTCCATGTGAACACTTCCCATATGACTGTAGTCACCCTTCGGGTTTCCCAATGCAAAGCACCCGGTTTTCTATCCTCTGGACTCCTGAAAAGGCCAATTTTCGAAATGCCGAAATTACTTGTTCCCCGACTTTCTCCCCCTTTCATAACTTTCAGGTTTTCCAACACCGAAATGCTTGGCTCCCTTGGTCTTCAGGATTCCCGAAAAGCTGAATTCCTGTATCCCGAAATACCTCTCCCAGGTTCTTCACCTTTCGCGATTTTGGAGTTTCAATCCCCGAAAACCTCTGAACCCTTGTCTTCGGAACTCCCGAAGTTTCGAACTCCGATACGCCGAAATGACGCCTCCCGCAAATCCTTTCAGACTTCGCGTTTCGAGCTCTCCCGTTGCAAGGTCTCCTCTACCCCTACTCTCCTGCACTTCGGGTGTCCAAAATACCGAAGTGACGATACGACCCTTTTTTTCTCCTGGCCGAGATCAATGGTTGTGATCCACTCCTAGATCAATGGCCCTGATATTTTTAGGATTTTCCTCCCTAAGAGCTCGGATCTCTCGTCCTCAGGATTTCCAAAATTCCGGTATCCAGTATGCTGAAATGGTCTCGGCAATACTCTTCTGAACATTTTCGGGACTTCGTGTTTCGGAATTTCGCAAATCCCATTGCACTAAGACTTCGCTGACCTCTATACTTCCGGTACCCGAAGTACCGAAGTACCCTCCTACTACCATGTTTCCTTTCCCTCAATGCTTCTGATCCTCTTTCAGATTTTGAGACTCCACGATCCCTGTGGCACAATTCCTCTGTCTTCTCGAATCCCCGGTATTCAAAAACCCGGTGGACTCCCCGATCTCTGCCACATGTCCTCCTACGAAGGGACGATCCAGATCGTTTTTGGGACTTCACCATTGACGAAGTCGAAAGACTCCCCTCTATGTTTCTCGGTGTCTGAATCCCTGAAATGGGTGATCTCGCAACACGTGTCCTCCTCTAAATGAACGGCTCATATCTCTTCGCTTATTTCAGGACTTTCGCTATGGAGTGTCCCAACCTTTCGTCATCAGGACCTCTGAAATCCCAACCTTTCGTCAAATCGAGACTTTTCTCCTCTGCTCATGAGGGTTTAAACCTTGTGTATCTCTCCACAGATCCGACGGCTATCGGTCCATGTACCCAGATCTGACAACACAACACAGACAATATATGCAGGAAAAACTACTCTGGTTTGTATTAATAAAAATGCCTCCCTTTACAAGGTGTTCCTGAGCTCATACTTTGACAGTGTCTCATCTCTTTTTCTCTGCTCTCTTCTCTATCTCTCTCACTCATATTCTCTATGCTCCCTAAGACTAACTCAAAAAAAGACCAAAAAGATCTTTTACAGGAGGGGCTCTTCGAGCTCTTCCCTTCAAGCTACCTACCCTATTCAATTACATTGAATTCATAATTAAATGGTTATCTTGTCCAGATTGGATCTAGATCCCAGCCTTACAACCATTAAAGAATATCTACATCTTTGCCTATGCAAAGGCATGGCTTCATGGCTCAACGGCCTTACATGCATTTAATTACATTTACATTCAAATTTTAAAATGTGAGAGGGTTGGCCCCTCTTCTCCTCATTGAATGCATGCGCTGATGTGGGTTGGCTGGCTGGCACATGGCTGTCATGGAGAGATGCTCTTGAATCATACTCCTCATCTATAAAATTCATGAGCTCCTGCTCATGAGCTTCCCATCTCAGCTGTTGAAATCCTCCTGGATCCCAAACAATTCTTGGGAGTTGTTCATCTTCTCCACTTCCCTGTTGTTGTTGCTTCCACTGCTCTGTTGTTGCTACTGTTGTCTCCCTTCTTCTCAGCTTCCCTTTCCTGGCAGTCTCTACTGATTCCAACATCAGCCTTCTGATCTCATCGATCACCTTGTCCAGCTGCTGCAATGGTTGTCTCTATTCATGCAGCCTCCTCTGCTGCAAATTCTTTCTACAAATGGGCAAATCGCCATGATCTCCCATGCTATATTTACCCTCCTTTGTGGCACTAAGTGGCCACTCTATTGTAGATTTCATCTCTGTAGTATCCTCACTGAACTATTGTTCAGCTTCCTCTTCTAATAGCTCAACTTCTGCCAGTTTTCCTGCTGGTGTATCTCTAGCTTCCTCCAGCTTCTCCTCAGACTGGAATCCTCCTTCATCTGCCTCCAACTTGACTTGTTGGATGTACAAGCTATGCACCTTCACCATTCTCTCCAGGGCTTCAATATCTTTTCATAGATCAACAAGACTCATGTTGTCTGTCTCTTCTTCGGCCTCTTCTGCTGCAAGCTTTAGTGCTGTAGTCCTTTCCTTTTCATCTTCCCTGCTAAAAATTTTGAGATATTCCTCGGAATGTTCTTCTTCTTCTTCTGCTTGGGTACTCATCAGTGGCTGCTCTACTTCTTATTTCTCCCTGACAGTCTTTTCTGGCTGTCATCCCTCTATTGCTACCTCGGCAACACACATGTTGGCCTCATCTGGGCTATATGGAAGGAATACCCTTATCCCTCCAATCATCAGAATGCTCTTCTGATATTCTCTCTCTATCAGCTCCTCTGGCTGATATGAACTCACCTATGAGCTCATCTGTTCTCCCTTTCCCTCTTGGAAATATGGGATTTCTTTACTTCCCACCTAGCAATCTATGAGATCCTCAGATCCCATCTCATTACCTTCTTGGCAATGCGAAATTCCCTCACTGTCCTCCTGACAGTCTATGAGATCCCGTAGTGACCTCATCTCATGGCCCTCTTTGAAATTGGGAACTTCTATTCTTCCCTCTTGGCAGTCTTTGAGATCTTCAGCTGATCTCATGTCATCCTCACTACTGAGGTTTCTCCCAGCTTCTGGTTCACAAACCTAACCCATCTTCTCTAGTCTGTCGAGGTTTTCAGCATGCCTCCACCATCTTCTCAATAGCTTATGTTGTCCTTTGGCCATCAATGCCCTGACTGGCCATTTTTCTTTCATCCTCATGGGCCATTCATATACCCATCTCGTCTTAGCATTTTGTTGCATCCACAGTGCTAGATCATCCATCCTTTCCCTGATCTCGACAATTTCTTTATCCCTTGCGACGTTCTCCAGCTGTTGATGGATCTTCTTCCAATCGTGTGCATGACCTTCAATAGTCATTCTTCCCTCCTGACAGATATGTTGTCTCTTAGCAACCCTGAGTGATTTCAACATTCTTTTTCAATCCTCCTGACTGGTTACCTGACTGCTGCCTACCTGCAAACAATCATCACAGAGTTCCACTACTCTGCCTTCCTCTGCCTGTCTCTGCAAGCTGCCTTTGATACCACCTTGTTGTATATCAGATTGTTTTCCTTCCTGCTCTCTCTGCCTAAAATATAAAAATAGAGTCATGCTCTGATACAACAATGATGTGTATCCAAGTATTCTTTTTCTCCCTCTGCCTGAGATAGACAAAATCAAGTTCTGATACAACTGAGATGCATACCCCCAAACCCTCAGGTCCAAGGTCCATGCAGGATCATTCAAAAACATCCACTGAGTCGAAGCGGCTCTTTCAGATCCCTATCAGGACCTCAAATTTCGATCCATAGGTCCTTTCCCTGAAAACCCCACCTACACAAACATGCATCAGGTGCGAGCTTCTCCTCCCCACGATCACCGAATATTACCTTCGGTCTTTTCCTGAAAATAAATTTTGGGTTTCGGGACTTCGCAAGTCCTGATGTCGAGAGTCCTTGACTCCTCGATCTCCCGATCTCCGAAATACCGAAACGTTGAAATGGCACCTAGAGTAATTACTCCCCTGGGCCAGATCTTAGTCCATGTGACCACTTCCCATATGACTGCAGTCACCCTTCGGGTTTCTCGGTGCAAAGCGCCCAGTTTTCTGTCCTCTGGACTCCCGAAAAAGCCGATTTCCGAAATGCCAAAATTCCTTGTTCCCCGAATTTCTCCTCCTTTCACGACTTTTGGGTTTTCCAACACTAAAATGCTTGGCTCTCTTGGTCTTCAGGATTCCCAAAAAGCCGAATTCTGGTATCCTGAAATACCTTCCCCCGGTTCTTCACTTTTCACGATTTCAGAGTTTCAATCCCCAAAAACCTCTGAACCCTTGTCTTCGGAACTCCCAAAGTTCCGAACTCCGATACACCGAAATGACGCCTCCCACAAATCCTTTCAAACTTTGCATTTCGGGTTCTCCCGTTGCAAGGTCTCCTCTACCCCTGCTCTCTCGCACTTCCAGTGTCTGAAATACCGAAGTGACAATACGACCCTTTTTTTCTCCTGGCCGAGATCAATGGCTGTCATCCACTCCCAGATCAACAACCCTGATCTTTTTGAGATTTTCCTCCCTAAGAGCCTGGATCTCTCGTCCTCGGGATTTCTGAAAATCCGATATCCAGTATGTCGAAATGCTCCCGGCAATACTCTTCTGAATGTCTTCGGGACTTCACGTTTCAGAATTTCGTGAATCCCGTTGCACTAAGCCTTCGCTGATTTCCATACTTCTGGTACCCGAAGTACCGAAGTACCCTCTTGCTACCACGTGTCCTTTCCCTAGATGCTTTCGATCCTCTTTCAGATTTCGAGACTCCACGATCCCTGTGGCACAATTCCTCTATCTTCTCGAATCCTTGGTATCCGAAAGCCCGGTGGACTCCCCGATCTCTGCCACGTGTCCTCTTACGAAGGGACAGTCCAGATCATTTTCGGGACTTTTCCATTGACGAAGTCGAAAGACTCCCCTCTGTGTTTCCCGGTGTCCGAATCCCCGAAATGGGTGATCTCGCGACACGTGTCCTCCTCTAAACGGATGGCTCAGATCTCTTCACTTATTTCGGGACTATCACTATGGAGTGTCCCGACCTTTCGTCATCAGGACCTCTGAAATCTTGAAGTCCGAAATCCAGATATGTTTGCTATTTCGGGACTTTTCTCCTGTTCTCATGAGGGTTTAAACCTCATGAAACTCTCCACAGATATGACGGTTATCGGTCCATGTACCCAGATATGATGGCTCGGAATTGCTCTTCCACTGTGCCCTTCCTACACTGCCTGGACACAAATCCATGGTCCAGATCTTCTCAGTTGATTTGACGATAGTTGTACTCCCTCCGAGCATGCGCGTTCTTCCTGAACCTTGGAAGACCTTTCCAAGTTTTCAAAGGCCTCGACCTTTTCTTCTTTTCTCTATGAGCTCCACAGTCTTGAATCCCAATTGCGTATTCGAAGATGTTGTCCCTCTTGAGCTTGGTCTTCTCTGAAACCTTAAAAGGTTTCCATGACTCCTTCTCTCCTCGCAGAGTCTCTGCACACCAATGTGCTATATGTCTTGAGCTTTCTCACTGGCCTAGATCTTATAAGGAACTCAGTCCTTTTTCCTTCTCTTTCAGATGGATAATATGATGCCTTCTTGGCAGTCTCTTGCTCAAGAAACTCCGTGTTGAGCCTGCAGGGTGTTCAGCAACCCTATGAAGGTCATGTTCCTTCGACACTTCTTATCATTCCAGAACTCAAAAGAGTCCTTTCTGTGCGCTCTGGCACCTACTCAATTCCCTCCTGGAAGAGTGTCCAGAATCCTCAGTGATTTTGTTTCTCTATGAACTCACAACAAAGTTCCTCCTCAGTACTTTGTGCCTGTGCTCAATTCCCTCCTGGAAGAGCTCTATAGAACCCTCAGTGATTCTATCTTCCTCCTGAACTCAACAGAGTTCCTCTGTGCACTCTATGCACCTGCTCAATGCCCTCTTAGCAGAGCTCTACAGAACTCCTCAGAGATTTTGTCTTCTATTGTGTCTTCCTCTGCACAATCTCACCTCCAAGGTATTCATCAACCTTCGAGTCTTCCTCTGAGTCAATGATTTCAGTTGGTGTGCCCTCCTAGCACATCTTTGTCCAAATTCCGCAAAATTGGAAGTGCTCTCTAAGCACTGACTATCAAAACCTGCAGTGTTCTGTCACACCCTCCTGGTATGAAGCCTCAAAGATCACCAACCCTGAAAATCAAACAACTCCTCAGATAGTAGAACCTATATGTCCCTGCAAATGCACATCTCCAGCATACATTCACAGCATACAAAGAACACATGAAAGCATTCACACAACACATACAATATATGCAGGAAAAACTACTCTGGTTTGTATTAATAAAAATTCCTCCCTTTACAAGGTGTTCCTGACCTCAGACTTTGATAGTGTCTCATCTCTTTTTCTCTGCTCTCCTCTCTATCTCTCTCACTCAGATTCTCTATGCTCCCTAAGACTAACTCAAAACAAGACCAAAGAGATCTTTTACATGAGGGGCTCTTTGAGATCTTCCCTCCAAGCTACCTACCCTATTCAATTACATTGAATTCATAATTAAATGGTTGTCTAGTCCAGATTGGATCTAGATCCCAGCCTTACAACCATTAAAGGATATCTACATCTTTGCATGCACAAAGACGCGACTTCATGGCTCAACAGCCTTACATGCATTTAATTACATTTACATTCAAATTTTAAAATGTGAGAGGGTTGGCGCCTCTTCTTCTCATTGAATGCATGTGCTGATGTTGGTTGGATAGCTGGCCCATGGCTGGCATGGAGAGATGCTTCTGCATGAATTATGCTGCTTACTAATTTGCTGCAAACCGTTTCAATTTTAGCAGTTTGCGGCACCTTCAGCAGGATGCACTGCGAACTTTCCTCTAGATGCCATTTTTTTTCTAAAAACAGAAAATGATGCCAAAAAGGTGGAAGAAGCCTTAAAACATTTTTTAATTCTTTCTACAACCTCAGGGTGTCCTCTCTGCATCTTCTCACAAAACTCCAGGCAACCCACTCTCAAAAATGCCTCCCTAAAAAATGGATCTGAGTTGATTATTTGCGGTCATAGGGATCAACCCTGAGAATATACCCTCCTTTATGAATCTTCTTCCCTTGTTGAGTTTCCATGACATATTATTAAAAACCCTCCACCCTCTGATAACAGTTTCTACCAGAGTTTGTGATGGAAACTACTAAATAAGGTTTACTTCTTAATAACTACAAAAAAGGGTTTTCTTGTCAAAACTGCAGAAACTTAAATAAGGATGAAGCTAGGAGATGGAGGAAAACTTGACAAATCAAACTGTATAAAACCTCAAAACAGGCCAAATTTGAGGCAACTATGAAAAACAAAGAATTTGCAGCACAATTTCTTAGTTTGCATCGGGCAGGTGAAGTTTGCAGCGAATAGTTTAGGTTATGGTTTTCATAAAAAACAAATTGCAAATTTCACAAGTATGGAAAGGAAAATGATCTTGAATGAGATGATATTTTTCATACTTTGGTAAAAATAAGGTTAACCAGGTTTTTATCAACTGAGAAAACAGAAGTTTCATAGTGCATTCAATTCACAGCGCATACAACAAATACAATTCGTAGCACAAACAAGAAAATTACAGTAATGGAATTATGGTTACAATAATTACCTACAAATGACCCTTTTAACAAGAGAACAAGAATATTGGTTCTGCATAGAAGTTTAAAATAAAAGGTTGTGCAAGCTAAACAAGAAAAAAGAGTTTGCAACACCAATTGTATAAAACAGTTTGCAACGAACATAAAATTTGCAGCAACTAGGGTTTGATGGTAATCAATCTTTAGGTAGTGGAATTTAGAAATCAATCAGATTACCTATATATAGATCTCGCTCATTGTTTGTAGAAACCCAAACCAATAATCCCTTGAAGCCACTGATTCATCGTCAACCACTACAGGAAAGTTCACAGCGCCACAGTTTGCAGCGAATTAACCACTCTGCACACTTTTTCAAATGGAAATAATAATAAAACTTCCTTTTGAAACCAACTTGAGGAAACAAGTGATGAATGGATGGCATTGAAGACAATAAATTACCAACTACCATGTTTCCAAAACATGATGATATGTGATTTAGTGCATACTGTACTTTCCTAATTTGCTGCGAACTTTTAGGAGAGTTTGCAGCAGATTGGTTTGACACATGACACGATTCCCAAATGGTGAGATGTAACTCTCAAATCAGTTGCACAACTTTTTGGGACATGACACTTGATGACGATGACCTTTAAACTAAAATATATGACCAATATTTCCCCTTTATACTAATGATGAAAACCGCCATCATGACACCAAGACCTTCCTAAATGGACTCTAATCAACCTTCTTGACTTAAGAGACAATCAAAACATGATTTATTTGACATGAACATGACTCAAAACTACAAGCTTAAACAAATGACTCATACAAGAAGGAATAGCCACATGACTGACAAAGGCTAATGGTCTCCTTCAGTGACTAAACTAACAAATTTAAAAAATTTAAAAGTTGTTGACTCCTATACATCCTATGTGTTAACATCTAGATCCATAGGGGATGGAGACCTCCCTATGAGGTTCCAAGAACATTGCAGTTCTAGTGCCTTATCTTTCTGTTTAATGTGATTCTAATTTCAATAGTTGTTCACCTGATTGCAAGTTAAATCATGTTACATAGACCAGTTGTTAGTTCCTTTGGGCATCGAGTCATTATTATCTCTCTAATATATAACACGGCCTAACAAAAAAATACACATGATCAAATGTGAGCTTATTCATCATACACCCTACTTCTAAACAAACAAGTCAAGTTGATTATGTGAAAGAGAATTTCCATTGCATGCATGTAATCATTTTTTTGACAGAATGATCTTCTTGTTTGCAGCAAAATGAACATATGCAAAAATAATAAAGGTTCAGATATGGAATCAACAACTTATACTCATTGTTGCAAGTTTCTTGTATGTTGAATGATACATCATTGAAAACCTTTGAAAAGACCATCTCCATGTAACTGGCCACTGGGTCATGAAAATCATGACATAAATCCTACTGATGTAGAAACTCCAACTGCTCATCTCTCATTTATGTTCTATTTAAAATACTAACATCCACTTGGTCTCCTTGAAGCACCTCATAATCAACACTTATTTCATTATGATCCAGCACAACAAAGTTCCCTTTAATCTGTCCATAAGAGTTTTGGGCAGAAATATCTTTAACATCATTCAAAGAAAAGGCATTAGGATGAGAAAATAGCATACTATCTTCATAAATTTCAGCAGCAGGAACAATATACTCAATAAAAAATTTATTCTGTTGGATTGTTTCTTTGTCTTCAATAGAATCAAATGAAATATTATCATTCAAAGGCTTGTACAACTCTATAAGTGTTGATGCAAAAGATTGTTCCTCTAAATCATCCTTATAACCATAAAAAACAAGAAGGTATCCATAGACATTTTGAACAAAAAATCCATGACTATTAGAAACTTATGATGTAATATCGAAT
>ML800938.1:75262-86586 GCA_009831015.1 Picea engelmannii | reverse complement strand
AAAAAAAAAAAAAAAAAAAAAAAAAAAAACTAGATAAGGTTTCATCAGCTAATGATTCTTCTTGTGCTTCACAAACATTTAATTCCTTCTCATTATCATTGTATTCATCATAAACAGGAGAAACCTAATAAATTTCTAATGACAAAGATGCAGATTTCTATTATTTTATATTATCATCAACAATATGGCTTTCGAAAAGATTTGGAACAACTATTGTATGATAGTCACTACTAATAGAAACATTTGGATAAATGACAAATGCATCTAGAGTATCACTGTCATCAGCTTCAATATCATAATTTTGAAAATATTCCTGTTGTAAAACAAAATTAGAATAAGATACAATAGAGAATGAGTCTTCTTCCTCTTTCATATCATAATCATCCCCTTCCTCTACATTGCTAGAAGAGTCAATTACTAAATATTGAGTGTATGATGTATATCCCTCGCAGCATTGCTCAAAAAGACTCTCAGTTGGATAATATTTCTTGTAATGTGAATAAAAAGAAGCATGGAAATCTTTCAAATATGAAATAATAGAGGCAGAAAGAGTTTTGTACCATTGTCTTGCATAGCCATCCAATGAATACATGAACACTTTCATCAACACATCCTCATGATATAAATCCAGTTGATCCATGCATTGATGAAACTTAATGAGATACTATGCAGGATTATCCTCCTTCCTTTCTATGAATATAGGCAAAACATATCCCCATTCTGACATATGAGGTATTGGATGTCAGAAACTGGGAACTGTAGAAAGGTTAACAGGTGAAACCTTCGAGCCAAAACAACAGCAAATGCCTTCGACAATCTAAAATTATTTATTCGCCACTAGATCTGACCTTCATGGAGCCTTCAGGTGAATAATGCATTCTATACTGTGTCATTATCCTTTGTTCACCATCAAAGACTCGATCTAAGCTTTGAGTTTTCTCCAAGGAAAAATCCAACTACGTCCCTAACAACAACGCAAAAAATGTTAGCATTAGAAGCCACACCTAGACTATTGTAGGTGTAAGCCTAATACCCATTAGAATTTTTGTAGGTTAATAAAAAGGTAAGGTTTTGTAATCTCATGTGTCACGAATGGATGAGAAACTCAATTCAAGATATCAACACAAAATCTCCACACAACATACTCCAACAAGCAAGGTTTGAACAATGTTAGATCAGTTTTTGAATATCATTGAAAATATGGAAGACTAAAGGAGAAGAATGAAATATATGAACCAAGTTACATCAGTCACTTTGTCACACATACAGTGTAATGCTTACTAACAAGGAACCTCCTAGTCAATAAGAAAATATGCTTTGACAATACTTGCATTAACAAATTTACAGTAAATCATTCACTACATATCATGAACACAAGTGCTAAAGATAAATCCTTTATTAGAAGATAATACCAAATAAAGAGTATAACAGGAGTTGATCTTCAATTACTTAAGAATCTTAAGTCTGTACATACATAGTGTGGGAACTTTTTACAGTCTCCGGCCAAAAGATAAAGGTTCACATCCAACCATTCTCACCTCTCTATGAGGTTAGATTAAATATTAAATAGAAAATTACATGAATAATTCCTCTATGACTCACTACCTAGCTCTAGCATAGGATTATGTGCCTTGGAGAGATGTGGAAATAGACAAACAAACAGAAAATTAACAAACTGCTAGATTCCAAGAAGTTGGTGATAATAAATGCAACTACAATCAACTCATGTTTGGAGATCTAGTGGAGTTGGATGTCATGTAAAAGTGTCCCTTGATGTCTAAATTCTTCCTAGGGAACCATTCAAACCTCCTCATATAGGTGGCGATCCTCCTACAACTCGTATTTATCAAACTGTTAGAGTTCACAGCGCATCTGTAGGATTCGCTACAAACTATCTTGTAGGTGATGTTTTCGATGTTTCTCCCAAACAAAACACTGGGTTAGGATGATGTTTTGTCAGAAAGTAAATGACATTATGATTCTTCTCCACAAAACATTTTAGAGAAACCCATTTCTTACTTTAAAAGATATGGTGAAAATATGATTCTACTGCTTACCAATTTGCTGCAAACTGTTTCAATTTTAACAGTTCGCAGCGCCTTCAGTAGGATGCACTGCGAACTTTCTTGTAGATGTCATTTTTATTTCAAAACATAGAAAATAATACAAAAAAGGCGCAAGAAGCCTTAAAATATTTTTTAATGTCTGCTACAACCTAAGGGTCTCCTCTCCGGATCTTCTCACAAAATGCCAGGCAGCCCATTCTATGAAATGCCTCACTAAAAAATGGATCTGATTTTATTAGATGCATGTCATAGGTATCAGCCCTAAAAATGTCCCATCCTTATGAATCTTCTTCCCTTTTTGAGTGTCCATGAAAGATTATTCAAAACCCTCAACCCTCTGATAATAGTTGCTACCAAAGTATGTGATGGAAACTGCTAAATAGGGTTTACTGCTTAATAACTGCAAAAAAGGGTTTTCTTGCCAAAACTGCAGAAACTGAAATAAGGTTGAAGCTAGGATATGGAGGAATATTTGACAACCCAAACTATATAAAACATCAAAACAGGCCAAATTCGGGCCAACTATGAAAAACGGAGAATTTGCAGTGCCATTTCTCAGTTTGCAACGCGCAGATGAAGTTTGCAGCAAATAGTTTAGGTTATGGTTTTCATCAAAAAACATTGCATATTTCACAAGTATGGAAAGGAATACGATCTTGAATGAGATGATATTTTTCATACCTGGGCAAAAACAAGGTTAACCAGGGTTTTATCAGCTGATAAAACATAGGGTTCGTAGTGCATTCAATTCACAGCGCATACAAAAAATACAATTTGTAGCAATGGGTTATGGTTACAAGAATTACCTACAAATGTCCCTTTTGAAAAGAGAACAATAATATTTGGTTTTCATATAAGTTTAAAATACAAGGTTGTGCAAGATGACCAAGCAAAAAGGAGTTCTCGATGCCAACTGTATTAAACAGTTTACAACGAACATAAAATTTGCAGCAACTAGGGTTTGATGGTAATCAATATTTAGGAAGTGGAATTTAGACATCAATCAAAGTACCTATATATAGAGCACTCTCCTTTCTTTCAGAAACCCAAACCAACAATCCCTTGAAGCCACCGATTCACCTTCAACTACTATAGGAAAATTCGCAGTGCCACAGTTTGCAGCAAATTAACTAGTCTGCAATGCACTTTTTCAAACGACAATAGTAATAAAACTTCCTTTTGAAACTGACTTGAATAAATGAGTTATGAATGGATGGCACTGAAGAAAATAAATTACCAACTATCACGTTTCCAAAACATGATGATATTTGATTTAGTGTATGTTGTACTTTCTTGATTTGCTGTGAACTTTTAGGAGAGTTTGCAGTAGATTGGTTTGACACATGACATGATTCCCAAACGGTCATATGTGACTCTCAAATAAGTTTCACACCTTTTTGCGACATGACACTTGATGATTATGACCTTTAAACTAAAATAGATGACCAATACTTTATGTTTCTGCTAATGATGACAACTACCATCATGACACCAAGACCTTCCTAAGTGGACTCTAATTAGCTTTCTTGACTTAAGAGACAATCAAAACATGATTTATTTGACATGAACATGACTCAAAACTAAAATATTAAACAAATGACTCATACAATAAGGACTAACCACGTGACTGAAAAATACTAATGGTCTCCTTCAATGACTAAACTAACAAATTTTAAAAATTTTAAAAATTGTGACTCATATACATCCTATGTGTTAACACATACCTCTCTTATTTCTTCTATAAAAGAAATTTGGCTTAACCATTTCTTGAATGAGTTATATGTGACACTAGATGAGACTGATATCTATGATCTAAAAAAAAACAAAACGTTTTGATCATGCTAAGACCCTCTTAGCCTGCACGAACAAAAGACGTTGTAATTTCAGGGATATGTTGATTTTGATAATTTAAAAAAATACATAAATTAATATAATAAATTTACAAAAATACACGGCACAAAAAAAATGGGTTCTCTACAAGTATAGAAGTTTTGAGAATGAAATTCCATCGTTAAGGTACTCAACACCTGCACAAACAAAAACATATACCTTATATTTTGTTGGAAAAATAAGATATCACTATTAGAAAAAAAACAAATTTTACATAGTTATTCATAATTTATATGAATAAAATTTGTATATTCGGAAATCTAATTCAATTTCCTACGTTTCATATTCTTACACCATATTCAAATTCATTTTAAAAGTACCTTGAATAATCCCTCCAAGTTAACAGATTATTGTTTTTCCAGGTTTTCATTGCCACTAATGCGTCATGAGAGACCATGATTAGCGTGCACTCCCCTAGTGATGTTTTCTTGAGAAGGGATTATAACAACCTATCACATGATTTTGTTCTATTATTTGTCGTGTCAAATATGTTTAGCTTATATATTGATTAGTTTTATGGTTTATGTAGCCTTGTTAGTGTTATTAGTTGGACATGTTATCTCTTGGAGTTGACATGCTCAACTATGATTATGTTGTTAAGAATATGTATAGTTGTTTGTTATAAATATTTCATAATGATGTAATGATGATTTACCAAGTATCCATATCAATCAATGAATAGGGGTAATCAAGACATTTTTCTCCATTTAAACATTTTTTCCCTAATTAAATTTGAATGTAGAGTGTAAATTTTAATTTAGGAAAAAGACAAAATCCAATGTGTAAATTACATTAAAATCTATAATTTAATTTTGTTGAGGATTTAGAAAATAAATCTCATCAATTTATGGTGATATTGTTTTCTTTCTCTTTAAAAAATCAAAACTTCTCACATTAGAATCATCTTAAAAATAATAATTAAAACACCCGTCGGCTCCTCATGGGCTCCTCCAATTATCCATTCTGTATAAACAATATCCTCCATAGCCAAAGGAAAATACATTGAAAGAGGATAGACCAAAGTAATAACAAAATGTAGAGGAGCCCACCAATAATCCAATATGCATATTGGGACATGAGGGTATGACATAGATAATACAATATTGTATATTAGTGTATATAAAATAAAATTAAGTTGTGTAATTTATATATACTATAATTAAAATATGATATGATATATATGGAATATAATAGAAAACAATTAAATAGTTATAAAAATATAATAGATGAGTTAATGGTTAGATGGTGAGTTGATCCGGATTTTATGAGGAGAACAAAATGACTACAGATTATTAACAGGTGATTAACACAAAATAACAGAGATACGGTAAAATTGGTTTTCTATTCAATAAGGAAATAAGTTGAAACTGTAAAATGCAACGGAAACAAGCTTGTTGGAATGGTGGCGGCTTATCTTTGAGAAGAGATGTGATGACTGCACTCATTAGCAAGAATATGATTACAATGAGGCTTTGAAGGCCCTTTTACAATAAACAGGAATGCCAAAAACCCTAGACATCCAAAAACCTAACCCTAGGAGATGAAGCACCAAAAGTCATGTGGGCCCCGTTTGGATAAGTTAGTACATCAACTTCCCGGGGTCGTAACTTTTGCATATGATCTCCGTTTTAGGCGTATGATAGCCCGTTGGAAAGGTATCGTAGAGGATATTCATTTTAGGGGAAATATTGAATAATGTAATATATTTAAAACCCATTGTCCCAAAAAAACATCATTTAGGGCCTCAAAATGGCGTTGGAAGTGAAAATTGCTAAAAATAGTAAATTACCAAAATTGCCAGAAAATTGTTTTGATCCAGTTGGAAAAGGTGGGTGGCCATCGATATCCACTTGGATCAATCCTCCCTCCTTAGGAATCAATGGTCTCCATTGCGTTGAGTTCCCCCATCAGATGAGGAAATTTCTACTAAATTTGGCCCCGGGTAATCCACATGCCTTGGTGCAGGAGTTGCCCTTCTTTGATCACTCAATAAATATGTATCCTTTGTTGTTGAGATCCCTTGATCTGTGTGTCCACAATATGATCATTGGATTCATGTTTTATGCATTCAGGTTTGGGCTCTATTGGTGTCAGTTGTTCTGCTACTTCTGAGGTGTCCAATAATGGTGGGAAATAAGGGCGAAGGAGATCCACGTTGAACACTGGGTGTAGGCCAAGGAAAGGAGGAATGTTGAGCTCAAAATAATAATCCCCGATGGCCTTGGTGATGGTGTATAGCCCATAACGGAGTGGGAGAAGTTTCCTATGGGGTCCTGTAAGGCGTTATTTCTGCAAGTGCAACCAAACTTTATCACTCACGTGAAACTTATGTGGCACCTAATGTTGATCATGGCGTTGTTTGTACTTGTCATTAGACTTCTGTAGGATATCTTGAACCTGTTGGTGGATGTTTTGAATCCGCTCAATGAACTGGTTGTCTTTTTCAGCTTCAGTTGGAGCAGGAGATGAGCCGGTCGAGGTGACCGCAAGGGGAAGTGCAACATCTATGGGACCCAATGGTTGGAATCCCAACCCCACCTGAAAGGGGTTGTGGTCGGTTGAGTTGTGCAGGGCTCGGTTGTATCTATGTTGGACATAGGTAAGGATATCATCCCATGTGCGAGGGTTCTTTGAATTATACATGTGGAGGATATGCACAATCATTCAATTTGCGACCTCAGTTTGGCCATCTCTCTGCGGGTGGAAGGTCGTGGATTTGGTGAGCTTGATGTCCAGCAGTGACCAGAGGCTCAACCAGAATGTGCTGAGAAATTGACTATCCCGATCTGAGACAATTGTTTGTTGGATTCCAAAATGTACCAAGACTCATTCAAAGAATATCTTGGCAGTGGCCTCTACTGTGATGTTCTTCTTGCAGGCAACCAAAATCACCATCTTAGAAAAGAGATCAACAACCAAAAAAACACAGTCATTTCCTCGCTTGGTGGATGGGAGGCCTGACATGTAGTTAATTGAGATGGATTCCAATGGCTTGTTAGGAGTAGGAAAAGGGGTGTATAGGCCCTGTTTCTTATTTGTCAGTTTGTCAATAGCGCATGCAATGCAGGATCTGATATACTTGTTGAACTCCTATCGAAGTTTCGACCAGTATAAATGTTTTTGTAGCATTGCCACTGAAGTGTCATGCCACCCGACTGTAGTGGGATTTCGAGATCAGCTTCGCTTGCTCTCTTGATGGAACACAGATATGGCCCAGATGACACAACAACCCATCCTGGAGATGAAAATTATCGACAACTGCATTTTCCCCCAACATTTGGTAGGTGGTGGTGAAGTATGGGTCTGTCTCATAGAGTTGGGGCCATTAATAGGTCTCATGGCCACAAGAGTCTAGCACTGTGGTGAGTGTCGCGACTAGCGGTCTACTGAGGAAATCAATGACATGATTGGTGCTTCTTGTTTTATACTTGATGTTGAGGTGGAATTGTTGCAAGTATGTGGACCACTTTCTATGGTGGTCATTCTGCAATTTTCCTTGTGTCTGCATGAACTGCAGTGGATTATGATCAGTGTGGATGATTGTCTCCTTCCAAAGAATGTAATGTCTCCACTGGTGGCAGGCTTTCACAATGGAGTACATTTATTTGTCATAAGTAGGGTACTTACGGACAACATCTGATAGTGTCTCACTATGATAGGCCACAGGGTGGTCGTGTTGAGTGAGAACGACGCCCATAGCATAGTCTGAAGCATATGTTTCGATCTCAAAGGGCTGTTGCAGGTCTAGTAGTGAAAGTACTGGGGCTGAGCACAAGCGCTGCTTCAAATCATTGAACACTTGTTGTTGGGACCGGCCCCATGCAAATTTCACCTTACCACCACCCTTGGTTATTTGGCTGAGGGACCATGAAATATGGGACAATCCCAACACGAACATGTGGTAGAAATTGGCAAGGCCCAAGAACCTCTGAAGATCAGTGAGTGTGGTTGGGGTTGTCCAGTCACAGATGACTTGGATCTTGGTTGGATCCACATGTACGCCATGTTGATCAATGATGTAGCCCAGGAAATGGACCCTGTCCATGCCGAAGGAGCATTTTCCCAAGTTGGCATATAGCATGTGCCATCGTAGGGCGTGTAGAACCTGTTGAATATGTTGCAAGTGTTCGGCCCAAGTCTTGTTGTAAATGAGAATATCATCCAGATACACCACTACAAAATTATTGGTGAATGGTCGCAGGATATCGTCCATCATCCTCATGAAATTGGTTGGGGCATTTTTCAAACTAAAGGGCATGGCCAACCATTCAAAAAGGACTTCCTTTGACTTGAAGGTGGTCTTCCATACATCTATCTATTTTATCGGGACCTGGTGGTAGCTAGACTTCAAATCAATCTTACTGAAGTATTTGGCCCCCATGATTTGATCAAGGAGGTCGTCGATTCAAGGAATCGGGTACCGATTTCTGACTGTGATTTTATTCAAAGATCGGTAATCAATGCATAATCTCTAGGTTCCATATTTCTTCAGTACCAGCATGATTGGTCTCTCGCAAGGTGATGAGATGAGACGGATGTGCCCCTTTTGGAGTGGTTCTTGGATCTGTCACTTGATATCCTCATTCTCTAACAAAGAGCAACGACAGACTAGCCCATTGGGCAGCGGTGCGCCAGGGATTAGATCGATGGGGTGCTTGACCTGGCAATGCAAAGGTACCCCATTAGGTGAGGAGAAGATATCTGAGTATTCTTCCATGACCTTATCTACTTTCTTCTGTTGTGTGGAGAGGTCGGCCGCAGAGACCCTGGATGTGGCTGTGATATTTGACTTATTCTGAGAGTGAATCATGAAGAAGACAAACTTCCCCGTCTGAGAGATGACCTTCTTGCATTGCTTAGCAGAGATCAAGGAAATAACACTATGTGGGACTGTCTCAAGTATCCTGTACATTTTACTATTCAAAGTAATAATAACACTACGAGGCCTAGACTCATATACAGCATGAAGTTTCCATAAATAAGGTTGGCCCAAAAGAACATCACAAACTTCGAGAGGAGAAACATCACACAATACCTCATCTTTGAAGGGCTTGATGTCGTATGACAAACGACACTATTGGTTGACGTGGAGATCGCTTCCTTGGTGAAGCCATCCAATGGTGTAGGGTTGTGGGTGCGGCGTTGTCGATAGGGCCAGCCACTTGACAACCTCTGCTGAGATGAGATGCTTTTGGCTACCGCTATCAACAATGAAGTGCAACGGGGTGCCTTTTACCCACATCTGTGAATGGAAGAGGTGCTCTCCTTCTTCTTTCTCATCTGGTTCACCGGGATGGAGCTTGGTGGTAGCAATGGTGGCACTGGGTTCCGTGTCAATGATCCATCTTCCCCTTTCTGGTTCTGGCTCAAAGTCAGAACCTGCATCTAATTCAGAGGCTTTCACTTCAGCCACACCTGACTACTTTGAGTGATAGTCAGCAGTGTTATGCCAAGGGCTCTTATGGAAGTCACACCACTTCCCGATATATTTCTCTGTCTTTCTGGTGTCCTTATTTGCTTGCATCTTGGACTGGTTGTCCTAATACTGTCCTTTGTTATGTGGGTTGGGGCCACCGTTTCCTGGATTTTGTTGTGAGCGGTTCCCAGGCCCAAATTGCCACGTCTTTTGTTCAATCTTCTGCTTGATTTTGATGGCATATTGGTAGGCCATGCCCAAGGATGAGATGTCCAAAAATTCCATTTCTGTCTGGATGTATCTATGCAGAGCACCATGATACTTGAGAACCATATGTCGCTCTGATTCTTTGATACCCAGCTTGGTACGCAAGGTATGAAAGATATTTGTGAAATCTAGCACTGTTTGGTCTCTTTCTTGCCGCAATGTGGTCCATTCTGTTGGAAACACCTACCACACTTAGAGGGGGGGGTGAATGAGTGTGGGGATCTTTTTCCCAAAACTTCCCTCTTACACAAAAACTCCTTAGTTAACATTCAAAATTTTCTCATTACTCATTGTTGTCATTTACGATCAGTTATATGTGAATACATATCAACAACATATATCAGCAACATATCATCAACAAATCATCTCCACAAGGAACACAAAGAACACAAGATGTATGTACAATTTTTCTTTTTATTATGGACTTCAATCAGGGGGGTTTTCAGCAACAACTAAATAGAGTAAAACTTTACAAGAGAACCAGCTCTATATGAAAGACTCATCTTACATTCTCAGCACCAACTGAGACGAGGCAAAAATCCTCAACATATATCAATCTGTCAACATAAGCAACTGCATCAACCATGCACCAACCTGTGCCAAATAACCTGTAATCAACTTGTACCATAAACAAGTGCATCCAACCATGTACCAAGTATATACCAATCATGTGTAAAATACTCATCAACAATGAATCATCAATATGTACCAACATCATCAACTATACACATCATGTATGTGCCAACTCATCAACTGCTTGTCTCAACCATGACTAGTTTTGGATTAGTCAACAACCCCAACTTGAAATAATCATAAATTTGTACCTGTAATGAATAAATATCTGAAATGGATACACAATGTTCTTCATTGTTTTTTATGCTATTCCTCCAAGTTTCACTACTTGGAACCTCTCATAAAAGGAGTTATAGCAAAAATGGCATACCTTGTTGAATTTTGGCTTATTCTAGAGAGGGACCTTGTAGAGTGTGCCCTGCATGGAATATTTGTTTAAATGATCTGAACCTATTACACAACATACTGTATAATGTAACCTAACCAACACATTTCGTTTCACTAAATTTGGAGCTGTTATAAAGAAGTTATGACATTTTTACCCGAAACACATGTTTTTGACTAGTTTCAGGACTAGCCACAAACCCTATTTTCCATGGAGTGTATCTCCAAAAATACAATGACCCACAAGTTGAATTTTTTACCAAAGATACTTGGATATTTTTTCTCAATGGAATAGAAATTTCACAGTCTGAATCATTATATAAAACAAGTTATAGAGAAAATGGTGATATGACATGTAAATAACATACCTTAGAAAGCACCATCAAAAGAATGTATCCTCTCTTCCAATACGGCCCTCTTTTCTTCACCTTCCTTCTGAAATTAGGCTTATATATCCTTCATTACCTCAGTCACCTATAGATATTCAATATTCTCAAGTGTTCCACACCAAAAATTCTCAACTCCAAAAGATATTCTCACAAGAAGCTCTCCATTGATCCACAAAAAGGATGATCTACAAGAGACCATTGCTATCTTATTTATACTTTCATCCTCTAGGTCACTAAACCCATTTTTAGGTCACTTAACCCATTTCTAGGTCACTTAACCTATTTTCCTTATTTTAGGGTTAACCACTTTCCATAAATAGAAAGTTCTCCAATACTTTA
>ML800938.1:42841-71761 GCA_009831015.1 Picea engelmannii | reverse complement strand
ATGCAATCAAGAGTCTTTGGAGATTCTTTACCTTCATTTGAAGTATCTTCAATATCTTCCTTCTTTCCAACATCATCACATGATTCTTTTCCTTTAAAATCATCACATATGCAATCAAGAGTTAGAGATTATTTACCTTTGATCATGTTGACGGAGTGGTCTTCAACATCTTCTTTCTTTTTTTGATATGTCTCCTCTAGCTTTAGCCATAGATCCTTGGTGGAGGTGCATTGTCCCATGCTCTCTTTGATAGGGCTTGAAAGTCCACTAAGAATGGTCTTGATATCCAATGCATCATTCTTCTTTCCTTCCCTTTGAGCTACAAACTTTGATTTGTTCTTCAACGGAACTGATCCACCAATGGCTGCCTTCCAAATAGCTTCTCCCATTGTCTTCAAATACACTCTCATCTCTATTCTCCAAGTAGAATAGTTTTCTTCATCAAGGATTAGTATTTCATCATCCATTTTTGTGTTTATGCATCTCCTTCAATCTTGTTAAGGCTTGTAGTGAAGGCCCGCTCTGATACCAATTGTTGGACACACCTACCACACTTAGAGGGGGGGTNTTACTCATTGTTGTCATTTATAATCAGTTATATGTGAATACATATCAACAACATATATCAACAACATATCATCAACAAATCATCTCCACAAAGAACACAAGATGTATGTACAATTTTTCTTTTTATTATGGACTTCAATCCAGGGGTTTTTCAGGAACAACTGAATAGAGTACAAATATACAAGAGCACAAACTCTATATGCAATACTCAGCTTACATTCTCAGCACCAACTGAGATAAGGCAACAATCCTCAACAGATATCAATCTGTCAACATAAACAAGTGCATCAACCATGCACGAACTTGTGCCAAACAACCTGTAATCAACTTGTACCATAAACAAGTGCATCCAACCATATACCAAGTATATACCAATCATGTGTCAAATACTCATCAACAATGACTCATCAATATGTACCAACATCATCAACTATACACCTCATATATGTGTCAACGTATCAACTGCTTGTCTCAACCATGACTAGTTTTGGATTAGTCAACAACCCCAACTTGAAATAATCATAACTTTGTACCTGTAATGAATAAAGATATGAAATTGATACACACTGTTCTTTAGTGTGTTTTATGCAGTTCCTCTAAGTGTCACTACTTGGAACCTCTCAGAAAAGGAGTTATAGAAAAAATGACATACCTTGCTGAATTTTGGCTTATTCAAGAAAGTGACCTTGTAGAGCGTGTCCCACACGAAATATTTTTTTAAAGGATCTAAAACTATTACCCAATATACTACAGATTGTACCCTAACCATCACATTTGGTTTCACTGAATTTGGATCTTTTATGAATAAGTTATGATGTTGTTACCCGAAACACTTGTTTCTAACTAGTTTCAGGACTAGTCACAAACCCTATTTTCCATGGAGTGTATCTCCAAAAATAAAACGACCCACAAGATGAATTTTTTACCACATATACTTGGATATGTTTTCTAAATGGCATAGAAATTTCACAGACTGAATCATTATAGAAAAAAATTTATAGAGAAAATGGTGAGATGACCCGTAAATAACATACCTTAGAAAGCACCATCAAAAGAATTTATCCTCCCTTCAATTCCGGCCCTCTTTTCTTCACCTTCATTCTGAAATTAGGCTTATATATCCTTGGTTACCTCAATCACCTATAGATATTCAATATTCTCAAGTGTTCCACACCAAAAATTCTCAAGAATCTCTCTATCAATACTCCAAAAGATATTCTCACAAGAAGCTCTCCATTGATCCACAAAAAGGATGATCTACAAGAGACCATTGCTATCTTATTTATACTTTCATCATCTAGGTCAATTAACCCATTTCTAGGTCACTTAACCTATTTTCCTTATTTTAGGGTTAACCACTTTCCATAAATAGAAAGTTCTCTAATACTTTATCATTTAAATATCCCTTCTTGATTTTGTCACCTTACTTTATCATTTCTTGATTTTGTCACTTCTCTGATTATTTAAATAATCCACCTTGACTTTCTCACCTTACTTTATCATTTAAATAATGATTCCCTTTTTTTAGGTCACTTAACAAATTTCTAGGTCACTTAACCTATTTTCCTTATTTTTAGGGTTAACTACTTTCCATAAATATTCCTTCTTGATTTTGTCACCTTACTTCATCATTTCTTGATTTTGTCACTTCTATTTATTATTTAAATAATCCACCTTGACTTTGTCACTTTAATTTATCATTTAAATAATGATTTCTTCTTTTAAGTCACTTTGACTTCTTTGACCTTGGGGGCTTCAAGCCTTCATGTGGGGGTCCTTCATCTTCGTAAGGCCATAACTCTCAAACCATGAGGAGTTATGTGACATTCCACATACCACCAGAAATGGCATGACAAGCACTATCCGTCTAGGATAGTTTCACCAACAATTTCCTTGATCTTAATCTCGTTATTCCACATACAAGCATGGGTTCTCCAACCCTTCTTCTAAGATAACTCAATCCATAAAGCGTCTTCCCGTGAGGGCTTTCACCATAAGGGGACCACTTTGGAGTTCATCCATTTGTGCACCTTATCAATCATGATAAGACAATAATGATTCATCTATACATTTTTCCAACAATGCATCATATACCAATGAAACCACAACGATCCATCTTCATCATGTATCAATGACAACTCATTGATCCATCTTCATCATATCAATGACAACTCATTGATCCATCTTCATCTATGCATTCTCATCAAGGAAAATACATATTATATTACATCAATGAGCAATCAATCAATCGTTTGACATCAATCAATCACTTGACATCAATCAATCAAACCATTGGCATCAATGACAACATGATCCAACACATTTGGTATACAAGTCGTCATAACTTTCGACAGGGTAGTATAGTTCCTTAATAGCATCCCTGAAGGATTCCCAGGTGGTCGTGACTGTAAATAATGAGGGTTCCTCTGTTTCCTTTTGTTCACAGAAGGTTTCCCACCAATATTTGACATGGGGAACAACTTTGAGGAGCGCAAAAGTAATATTTTCTCTATTCGAAAAGTTATGGATAGAAAAATACCCTTCTATTAGATTCAACCACTTGTCTACAACATTTGCGTCTATTTGACCTTCAAATATAGGAATATCGTATTTTATTTGTACCTTGAAGGGGGCAGTTCCTCCACTAGAAGAAGATGCGTCGCCTCTTGGTAGTCGCCGAAGGATTTGCGCGAAACTATCCATCATCTCGTTCCTTTGTTGCATGAGGGATTCATCAATAAATAGTTTGAAAGGATCTCTCGTATCGTCATGTTTCTTTTCTTCTTCCATGAGAGGTCACTTGGGCGTGCGAGAGATTTTTTCCTCAAGAGAAACAAGCTCGAGACCCAACTCTTTGTAGTCTGACCTCGTTGGGGACATGCATTAAGATGACAAGGAGAAGACCGCTCTGATACCACTGATCCAAATTTTATGAGAATAAAAAAATGACTACACATTATTAACAGGTGCTTAACACAAAATAACAGAGATACAGTAAAATTGGTTTTCTATTCAATAAGGAAATAAGTTGAAACTATAAAATGTAGTGGAAACAAGCTTGTTGGAATGGTGGTGACTTATCTCTAAGAAGAAATGTGACGGTTCGCTCATTCGCAAGAAGATGATTACAATGAAGCTCTGCAATCATTTTTACAATAAATAAGAATTCCCAAAACCCTAGACATCCAAAAACCTAACCCTAGGAGATGAAGTGCCAAAAGTCACGTGGGCCCCATTTGGGTAAGTTAGTACATCAACTTCTCGGGGTCGTAAAATTTGCATATGATCTTCGTTTTAGGCATATGATAGCCTGTTGGAAAGGTATCATTGAGGAGACTCATTTTAGGGGAAATATAAAAGAAACTTCCATATTGCAAACCCATTTTCCCAAAAAACATCGTTTAGGGCCTCAAAACGGCTCTGGAAGTGAAAACTACTAAAAATAGTAAATTACCAAAATTGCCAAAAAATAGTTTTGAACCAATTGGAAAAGGTGGGTGGCCAGTGATATCCACTTGGATCACGAGTTGTGGTTAAGGGATTTTAAGAGGATAATGGGTTATATATTAGGGAATTTAGGGATGGGGTAGAGGGAGGGGTTAGGATATAGGAAAATAATTGTTTAAAGATAAATGATAGAGGCGAGAGGCTATGAAATAAGGGTGACTATGTAAACCTATGTTGCACTTTTTGGTAATGTGGGAGGGAGGAAATGATCTTGGCCACTTTTTGGTAAAGTGGGAGGGGAAAAATGATCTTGGCCACTTTTTGGTAGAGGGATAATTTCAATCTAGGATTCATGCCCTAGATCATAGTATTAAAAATTTAATTGATAACCTAAGACCTTGATTAAGGGATTAAGTTATCACATCACATAGATCAAAGGCCTCTAAAGCTTCATCTTAAGCCCTTGATTAAGATATTTTAAACCCTTGATTAAGGACTTAATTAAATTTGAATCAAGCTCTTATGTTAACATAAAACATCAAACTAGGAACTCTTAAAATCCCTCTTAATCCATTGATATAGGTATTACAAACCCTCGATTGAGATATAAACCTTGATCGAGGGTTTAAAAGTTATCAAACATTCCCAATTTTTGTAGGATTTTCATGGAGTTGCAAAATCTAAGGGATAAAACCCC
Source organism: Picea engelmannii (assembly GCA_009831015.1). NCBI lineage: Eukaryota > Viridiplantae > Streptophyta > Pinopsida > Pinales > Pinaceae > Picea > Picea engelmannii. Next base: position 67,050 of record ML800938.1, on the reverse strand, counting down.
TTCATAAGTTTCATGTTAAGTGGATTACCCAATGTCAATGGGTTCATCATTGAATCGTCTTTCTAATGGCATATAATTTTCTCATTTTCATTTCTATATTATATTTTTTATTTCTTCTATTATAAGGCTTACACACCATTTTTTTGGCCTAGTTGTAAACATGTTGAGTGAAAAAATAGTATCCTAATAGTTACACAACCAAATGATTAGAAAAAATATTTGGGACACTCGTGGATGTTTACTCTCAAAAGGTATTTTATTTTTTAGTATACATAAATGACGCAGCCCCTGCCTCTCTGAGCTCGACCGCTTCAACCAGGACCTTCTTCTTCTAGGCCCAAAGATTCAAAATACTCTTCAACCCCCTGTCGGAAGTTCTTAATGCCCACAGGTTCTCTTGGTGATCTCCTTCTTCAATCAGGAAATCAGAACTCACTTGATCGCGAGTTCAGCGCTCATGGATTCGGGTCTCACAAATCCCCGAACCTCGATGGAATATCCACTTCGTGCCTTCCTTGTCTCCTGTCGGGAAATCGGCTTTTTTGTTGTCAAGAGTTTCTCCCCTCGTGAATTCTCGATTCCCGATTCTCAATGGCACTCCAGCTCTGGCGTTGGCCCTCTGACTACTCCTTTCGCACGTGACTTTCCAGTCCACATGACCACGCCCTTCACCCTTATCGAGATTTCGAAATTTGTGAGTTCGAACAGTGTAGAACTCACACCTATGGGACCTCTGATCCCCGAATTCCGATGCCACCTGTCCTCCACTCCAGGCTTAACCTTGTCAAAAAATCGGGTATCGGGTTTTCGCGATTTCCATGGTCGATGTTCACGGGACCTTCCAAACCCCAAACTCCGATAGCCTGACACCTGTTCTCCACTCAGCTCGTCAACTGCGCGGATATCACGATTCGGGTTTTTGCGAATTCTTGTGTTGTGAGTCTCTCATCAACGAGAACTCCGAAATGTCGAACCCCGAACTCTTCACAATCCTTGGACACGCGTCCTGCCAAGATCTACGGTTGAGATCCCTTCTCAGGATTTCGGGACTTTCAAGGTCTCGATTCTCAGCTTTATGAAACCCCGATGATGCCAATATCCCGATGCCCCTCCGGGACTCCTCCTCTGCTCCTTCGAGGCTTAAACCCTACGCAACTTTCCAAGATCTGACGACTGATGGGATTTCCGCTGCTCTCCTCTGCGAATCCTGACCGTTGCTTCCCTTTACTCACAGATTTCTTCAGAAGACTAAAGTTCCTTCCAGAACCCACTTTCCAACACTTGCGTTTGCAATCTCTGCTCGAATCTTCCTCGACCTAAAACTCCTGGGCTCTCTTTCAGCTATACCAAGAAGGTGTTGTACCTCCTGAGATTTCTTACTCTGATTCTGTCAGAGGTATTTGTGTGCACTCCTTGCGGCAATCATTCAACAACTTCCCAAGTGGTAAATCCTTCTGACTCTATGCACTTGCTGCAGCAACAGCCTCTATATTCTTTTGCTCTGGTTAACAACTGAGACTTCGGTTGAATGAGAATAAGTGTTTAACTATCGAGCCCTTATCGACGCACTCCTTGCGGATGAATTCAACTGCACCCTATGAAGGAATCTCCCGGCTCAGACAAAGAAACAATTGAAACTTATTCTCTTCTCCCTTTCAGACTTTAGTTTAAATCCCTGAAATCACATGCACATCATATACCAAGCAAATGCGTATCCAGAAAGCAAACATTCATGAGCACAACATTAACACAGAAAAACAACAACAACCATGAAATTGAAACAAAACTTCATTCTATTTATTCAATCTTCTGTACATGGGTGTTCTTCACAGATTTCTCTGCTTGCTCTTCTCTCCTGAATGCTGGCTCCTGTTACAATGATACAACAAGGGTGTCTATATCCGTTTTCCCTCTCAGACTCTAAAACTGTCTAATCTGGAAAATAAAATCCTATCTACCTGCATTAAACCTATTAAATGCCTCATCTACCTAAGGACGAGAGCTTAAAGGCTAAAGGTCCGCTATAATGTACAAAGGCGCTTTCCATAAATGGTTCATTTATACACTGGTGGATCTCTTGAATGAAAATTCAAAAAGTTTCGGCTGGCCTTGTCCAGCTGTTCGTTGTCTTTCATGCTGGCTCGCTTGTCTTGGGCGATGCTCCTTGATGAGTTGGCGATGCTCCTGCATCAATAAACAAGAGAGATAAATTTGTTTTAAAGAAAAAGATGTATATTATATATGATTCAAATATTAATTAGTCACCTTTTTTTTTAAGCTAGAAATTTGTTACCTACTATTAACTAAAATTAAACCAATACATAGCCATTGTCTTGATTCCAGAGTTGACAGCAAAGGAAAATAGCTCCAACACTAGAACTTAAGTTTCAAAAAGAGGTTTCCTGAATGACCAAAATTTGAAATGTTCAAACATGGTATATTTTATATCAACTGAAACAAACTAAAACAAAAAGAAACTAGAAATTGATCCATAAGAGAAATTCATGGAACATAACTGGGAAGTCATCATTCTCACTGCCATGGTGTTGGGGAGGAGCATGCCACACATGAACAATTATTCTCTAGACAGGATCACCATGAGGCATCGTCTCGTGCTGCAAAACATAAAGATATTCATAGAGACCGTCAATTATAATTTCCATCTTCTCCTAACCATATTTCTGCTCTGCCATATCCCTGCAAAGCTCAAAGATGAGTTGCAACTAGTCTTCAAAAAACTAGGTGAGTCGTTCTTCCATTCTTTTCTCACTTTGTGGGTGATTATACTCACTTTGTTGCATAATGTTGTCATTTTAATTTCCCCTACGCTCCTCGAAATTAGGCTCTATGTTCTGTGCATTTTTCATCGAGGGACCATATGGGAGACTCCTCATTAATTTGAGGAAGCTCTTCCTCTACAATTTCATAACCCCACATTTCCTCCTCAAGTCGAACACCAGAATAATTCCCCTCCTCCTCTTGATACGTCGTGGAATGTTGCACCGAATCAGATTTGCCAAAGAAGGGTGACAAGTAGCGACACCTATTATAAACACTTTGAGCAGTGCCACTACCACACTTAGATCTATCTCTCTCACGAGGCATGTTGCATGAAAGAGGCAGAATCAAAATGAAAGGGAACAGTTTCCTGGAGAAATAAGGGACCGAGGGCCACTCAACAATGAAGAAATGGAGCTTCTTGATGCCAAGGAAGGATGCAATGGAAAGAAGAACCCTGTGTAGGAATTTGTACAGGAAAACCAACCCATTGTCCTAATCATTAACACTGTGCATAGTTGTTGCATTAATCCCAAATGAATAAGTAGTATGAGAGACAAATATTTGGTTCATCACCATACTCATTGAATCAACGGCTTGATAGTGATATACTACTAGGGAATTAAAATCTGTTGTAGCCACTCGTCTTGAAAAATAAAAAACATATTAGGTGGTGACTTGAGAAACCTAGTGGAAACTCATCATGCATGCAAAGTTAACACCCCATCTAGGGATTAATTAGTAACCTTTAAAAATTAATAAAAAAATTATGTTTTTCCAAAAAAAATACATGTCGAAAATGCTACGTTATGTGACCGTATTTTTTTATTTTATTTTGTTGTTGTGAAAAAAATTCACTTGTTGAATTTTTTAAGGATGAACATATAATTAAAATAAAGTTTGAAACTAAATGAAATTAAAATCTTTAGAAAAAAATATTAAAAAAAAAATGACATAATTCCCTACAAATTATCTTTTTACTGCACAATAAAACTCCCAATGCATGCATGAGCTTCAAGGGATTCAATTTTAAAAAATATATATTAAATATCAAATTTTCATTGCCACATTTTGATAGAATGTGTGACACACAAGGATTCACCCATAGTGGCTTAACCAATCAATGAGTGATTGGGTTACAAGGTATTTACATTAAAGTAGTGTTGAAAGGTTGCATAATTAGTGGTTTAAGAGATTAGGATTTTGGATAGGGGGTTATATGTGGACTCAATGTTAGTGTATTCAAGGATCATGGATATGAGGTTAGAGGTTAGTTGGTTAAAATTTCAACTAGTTCAACTCAACTCCCCTCGATTCAAAAAACTATAGTCTTGAGAATAGACTACTCCTTATCCAACCATATACTTATGTTTTTAGCCAAACCTACAGTTTTAATGCACAATGATTTCCCTATCATATCTCATCTTGTCTTGTATCATATTGTATATGTTGGCATGTTTTGTCTTGTCTCTTCTCAATGATAATTGTTATGAAATAATCAATAATGTTTTAAATGTTAAACATTAAACTAGGAAAGGAAAAAAACAGATAAATCGTATAAGAACCACATAAAATATGTTATTGAAATCATCATTCAATAATTTTCTTGTATAGTATTTCTTCTTCTAGTCTATTCTCGTATAGTCTCATATTGAATCACGTATTTTCTTGTCATGTCTCATCTTCTTCATCTCATCTTATATTCTAATAGCGTAGATCCATCTTAAATATGGATCTATCAAGCATTGAGAGGGATCTGATTTCTTCAAGTGTAATTTTTTTTTATTATTTCATTCCATGTCAAGTTTTTCACAGTGCATGTAATTGTTTTTTTAATTGAACCAAAATTGTTTTTTTGATTGAGCCAACTTTATTTTTATTATTGTTATATATTTTTTAAATGAGTTGAATTTTTTTATTTAATGTAGTGTTATCTAATGTAATGCTAACACCTCATAACAATAACACCTTGACCTCTCTCCCATACTAGGATGTAGAGAACCTCGCTACTCTTAGTGCAATCACCCCTTCATGTCTAATCCTGTCACATCTCATATAAGTTGTCTCCTCTCCTCTTTACTCATTTTTATTATCTTGTCTCGTCTATCTCATCTTATCTCTTGTCATCTTTCTCAACTCATTTTTTCCCTTTTGCTCTCATCCTATAATATCTCATCCTAACTCAACTCATTCCCATAAATTTGTCGTCTCATATTATCTTGATTCATCCCATATCGTCTATGTTGTCTTGATGCTTCATATTATATTGTCTCATCTCAACTTGATTATCTCCTATGGTTTCATCAAGTTTCCTTGCATCATCTTGTCTTGATTGCCTTGTCTAGTCTCATGTCATCTCTACCTTCCATTCTCATCCAGTCACATATCATCTCATCTTGTTGTGTTTTCCCACAATTTAGTAAGCCCAGTTCGTCTCTTATTATTTATTCTTATTTCATATTCTCTCATATTGTCTCTTCTCGATTGTATTATATCCTCTTATCTTGTATCATCTCATCTCATCCCATCCTTCTTAGTCATGTTCCATTTACATTTTTTTCCTTTTGAATGATATATTTATATTGTCTCATCTCATGTCATCCTTCCTTGGCCATATTGTCTCTCTTTTCATTTTCCCATAACTCAACCAACTTGACTTGTCTCCTCTCAAATCCAAAAAGTATAACCATGATCAACAAAGACCACCTCTTATCTAATCATCTATCTATATTTTTACCTAAGACTACTTTGTATATGTCTTCATTCATCTCATACTGCCTTGTCATATATTGGATAGTTGCATTGTCTCAATCATGTTATATTGTATCATGTTGATTGGCTCATATTGTTTTAGTTATCTTGTCTTATCTTGTCTCATTAGCACATCATACCCTTTTTCTAATTTAGAAATCCCAATTTTGTTTTGATCATCACATCATTCATTATACTAGAACGAATTTTAGATTTAATAATATTTTGAACTTTAAAATATCTCATTTGTAGAAAAAGGGGGCATCCTAACATATTCAATCACTTTCTTGAATGATATACAAGTATCATTGCAACAACTAAATAATGAAAATTCCCATTGATACTTGGATTTTCAAAAGCTACATTTTGATCACAATAATGACAATTGAATATATATAATATAGATTTCGAAATATCTTAAAGAGTTGTATGTGGTAGAATATTTTATTTATCATTCTCAAGGATGCAAAAATTAATTTTTTAATCTTGAGGATTGTTGTCTCATTTATGCTTTTGCATGTCTTTCCTAACACTCGGGGGTTGAAGAACCAGGTTTTGTCCAGATTTGACCAACAAAAAACCCAAGGTATCGACATATCAATCCTTAGTCATAGACTGAAGAAGGTCTCACCCGAGAGGCCATGAGGATCACATAAACCATCTGGTCTTTTTTCCGTTCATGATGAAGTACTAATTGCACAAAATTCCATCTAGGTTGGCATTCAGATAATACATTGAAAACTACTTAACAACTAAGAGTGTGAAACAACAACACACACATTCAATTAACACATGAGTCACACATCATAAGACCAGAATCACTGCAACTTTATTTTATTCACTCCATCATCACAAGCATACACTAAGAAACTCATAATTTGACAGCAACAAATCCTTACTCTCTTATACATTTTCCCAGTGTTACATTACAAAGAATAATGCACGTTCTTTTAGACTCTGCAGATGTGACAGACTCGAAATTACAACCAAAGAAATTAAAAAATAGGCTCAAAGAGAGCGCAAAGATAACAATACCCATAACTATCAAATAGTAACCAACTGACTATCGATCTAACTCTCGAACAACCAACCCTTTCTTTGTCATCCTTTCTTCCTTTTATTTCCTTCTCCGCTTTGGCGCCCATTGCTTTCATTTATTTTGCACTCCTTACTCTGACTGTCAGTCCCACATGCTTCTATCACCTGCATGCATTCCACATTGCCTCTTTGGAATCATGGAAATATTAACTACCTTACCGAATGATCTTCTTTCTACTCCACGTTCCCTCTTGTTGCTTGTAGTAATAATTCAAAGAGATTTACCGAAGATTATTTTATTGATTCTGGAATGCATGCAATGTCTTATTTATTTATGGTACGCATTGAAAAAGTTAGACCAACACGCATTGGCAAAACTCGATCTGGTGTGCAATAACAAAACTTGATTTGGCACAAGAACCTCCTGTCACTCCTCATGCAAAATTGGAATAGGCGTGCATAACTTTGTTTTTGCACATGTGCGATATTTACCAAAAAATTTGGGTGCCAACAATCCCCCAACGTTATTATTTGGATCATCCTCAAGACAACTACCTCATGAAGTGAATGAAGTGATAGTCGTAACCATTTTCAAGAGTTATTGGACAAACTCCTTGAATTGGTGATCAGGCTCAATGAGGTTTCCCTAAAGTTCCTAGGTGATCTGAACAACTGCATTGACATCGACTGTTGTGACATGAAGAGCTATCAGATCTATTGTTTTCATTTTCTTGATTAAGGGGGTGGCAACAAACTGCGCGTCTGTCAGTGAGGTAAAATTTTAAGGCCTTATCGACCGCAGTAGTGATGATCTCTGATATGTTTTTCTACTCATCCTGGGTTGGAGTGATCTCTTTTATATTGGATGCAATAGCTACCATCAGATTTGTGCACTTACCTAGAGGGAGAAATTCCAATCTACTCTTTTGTTGTGAAAAATCGATGATGGATAGAAAAACATTGTGGGGCGGTTTGTATATGTGTCCATAAGGTGAAGATATGATCTACCACCTCCAAAAAGTATTTCAATCTACTCCACCCATATTGGAAAGTGGCCTCTGTTGTTGCAATCTTCTTCTATAATTATGTCTCTTTCGGCATTAACTCTTAGATCCGCGCACATAGTTCTGTATTTTGAGATTTTATGAGATTACTATACTTAGTAACCACTCTAAGATTATGTGGTGTCGGGATCTTTGGTTGTACCTGTGCATTCTTACAAACCTATGAGTACACCTCATATAGAGCAATGAATACATCGGTGTGACTGGAGATAAAGGCTTCAGATTGGGCCTTACTTTCTATATGCATAGTAACCTCAGCAAGTTTCATTTGCTAGAGATTTTTTCGGGAAACTTCAATTTCCTGACGTGAACTTGATTCCTGTTGCAGTTGAGACCTTTTGTCAGCATGGCTTGAGAATTTATGTTCAAACTAAAGGCATAATTAGGCATGCTATCAGGTGATATTTTGGTTTCTCTCCCCAAGCTCATAGATCATGGTAGTCATTGATCCTTGAAGCTTGACAATAGGGACCTATGAAAGGTTTAACTTTGTCTTGGTGGAGTCGGAGGGGATCATGTTGAGTGGCCTGACACTCAGAACTCTTTGTTGGATTGATATTGAAGCGTCAATGGATTGGGGTTCTTGGGGCGGAGATTCTGTTGGTGAGGAAAAATCAAGTTGTTGACCTAAAGTGTCCACCTTCCTCACCATATCATTTTGAAATGCTTGTTTTTCGGACAATTGAGCACAAATATCCTTCATTAGTTTGGTTATTTGTCAGCTAGGTGTTGGGGAGCGAGTCTATGTTTTCTTCATGGTAGTTTTTCATCTGTGTTTTTTGGAACTAGACCGAAAAATCAACTAGGTTGAGAGTGTTGAGACCTCTTCGTTGATTGGGGTCGCCCATGGGGAGGGTGTAAATTCATCTTATGGGTTGGATCCAAGGTCGATAGGGGGTGGAACCTAATTTTTGGAAGACTGCTTCCTTTTCCTTCTTTCCTCCACCTCTTCATCAAATCCACCACCACTTTGCATACCCTCAGTTGAATGGGGTGGCCCTTAGTCCCGGAACCTGAATTTTGACTCTTAGATGCACCAGTCATATCTCTATGCTAAGAAACAACTGCAACATACCTCTACTCTTGGGAATTCTTAGTCCTCACTTCAAATTCATCTTGGACCTTAAATAATGGAGGTTGGTATTCATCTGGCAGCATTGTGACACCATCCAGGATGTCCCTCTCTGTAATACAAAAAGGAAGCTTAACTTTGGTCATATTATTGGTTGCACAGGGAGAAATAAAAACATTATCGGAATTGCATTTAAATTCAAGATAATCAAAATACCTATCAAAAATTCATGTCGGGATGTAGACCCTCCCGTTGGAATCCACAATTAATTCTATGAATCACTGGAGGAAGGATTTGGTGACTGTTTCCTATACCTCAGGGTTCTTGGAATGCTGGAAAGTCAGGAAATGGGGGGGAATGAACAAGGGGGAACCTTCGGTGTCTGCTTCAAATATCGAGGGTGGTTTTCATAGCACCATACCCAACAAAAGGATAACCCAATCATAATGGAATTATTTGCCCCAATATTGAGCAACAAGGAAGTTGGAGATAAACTCATCAAGCAAGTATGGATCCCATGCCATCTAAGTTCTTCCCATGCACCTCTCTACAATAAGGACCACCCTGAGAGTGCATTCATCTCTTCATAATTTGTCAATAATCTTGTAATACAATAATTGTGTGGAAAATTGGAAAATTGGATTATTAATTTTTGGGATTATGACCCCGCACTTCCTCCTGTGTGTGCCAAAGAAAGAGTAAACCTCCTCCGAAGTGGCATCATTTTCTTTAAGGGTATTTGTTCGATCCTCACCAAAAGTGGAAAGAATAGAAATATGGTGCATCGTGTTTTAATCAATAGGGTAGGGTTGTTCCAACCATAAATACCCCCCATACATCCTAGTGAGGAGGAAGCAGACACATGCTTGAACAACTAGGGCGTGAATGAAATGTGGAGATTTGAGCAATGTGGGAACCCTCAATTTCATTAAAGTCCTCGGCCATTCCTGAGTCAGTACTCACTCGATACCATAATATTTTTGGATGACCTTTGTATATTTATCAAACTACAACTCATGGCATTGATTGGAGTCCCTGATGTTACAATCAACACATTTTAGCAGGGGAACCTTCTCAAACATCGATCCTTCAAACTGTACATTGCATGGAAGCAGAGGATCGAGAATAAATTGTTCCTTCATGGACTTACATTTCAATCGCTCTTGGGGTTTTCTTGAGGATGCCACACCAGATAGGGTGAATGTGTATGAAATCCCACCAATATCTAATGGGGATATGCACTTGTCGCTGCCAATACCTTGCTAAGAGAGAATGGAAGAGCGCTCTTAGAACATGGGAAATAAATAATGATCCAAAACACTCCACTTTTTCTTAATATAAGGATAATGTAATGGTGCATGCCATTGATCGAATGTGGAGTTATTGTCCAATCCTTTCCTTGAGCTGGTCAACACCATCCTCCATCCCAGCCATAGAAATCATTATGTGAGACACCTATCAGTAATTGTAGCCTTAATGTTGAGCTTTCCACCAACCACTTAAATTAACTTCTCCTTTATTCTAAATCGGGAAAATCATCCTCCTCTCAATGACATTAATGATCCTATTATCCCTAAATTAGATTAACTTCACACAGTGTAATTACCTACCATATCGACCTTTATTATCACAAATCTTTCTCCATCGTCGAATCTTGTAGAATAGTGATGACATGTATAGCTCCATTCATGCACAAGTATTATTCTATGGGGGTACCTCACATTCTTCCTACACACCCCTGCACCAATATGTCCTTGTTTAATTGGTTGCAATGACCTCTGGTAGGTCGCGACGCTTCTTCACATGAGCCTATCCAGTCATTTTTCTCCACTAAGGAGATGGAGGTTGCCCTTATGGAACCAGGGGCATCCACTAACTACCCACTACTTCCTTACTCCCATGAGACTCATTTTGTTTTTCAATGGGGTTGAGTGGGATTAAACAGGTGAACATTCTTTCTAGTTCAACATATTGTGTAGCCATATAAATTCTCCATGCATGTGGCTCCCTTACTTTCCTAGTAGAAAACCAAGGAACCAGGGGAACAGAGTTATTTATCGACAGCGTGCACTACGCCTTCAGGTATCGACTACGTGTCCCATGCTGGTACTTGGCTATCCATCGCCTTTCATAAGAACATATGTATCAAAATATATCTACATCTAGTCTAAATCTTTCCCACATCGAATCTTTCATGATTTCCAATTCACAGAGAGGTTCTCGGTGCACAAACCACCATTGCGCAGGTATTCCTATGAGCACTGTATTGATGTCATGGACCTAGTGGTGTTTAGGAATATGATGCATACATGAAATAAACACATCTACCAGATCTGAGCTATCGAACCGGTAGGATCCAAACTCTTCTTCACTCACCTTAGTGGTAATATGTGTGCATCTCCTTGTGGACACTTCATAAAGTTTTATCTTTCATCTTTCCATAGCATTGTCTGAATTAGTATCATATGACTTCACACTCCTCCATCTTAATTCCCCACCTATTGTGTGATTGACATAATATTCCTTGTGCCCTATGATCTTGTAGATATTCTCAATAACAGATCTTCGTACATCTTCATCCACCAACTCATTGTACTTTTCTCATTCATTATTATGTAAAGGTGCGATCACACGTAGAACATCAATATCAAACAACATCTATCACTTATTTATATTCAACACAATATTATTGTCGAAGGCCCAATCAATGCCAAGTAGGGTGGGGTAGGGTAGGGATCATAACTATCTACAATTTCTATCACTTCAAAATCAACCATCGTCTTCACCCCTTTTATGTTCACTTCAACTTGCTCCAATCGTCCTATAGGGTAGATCCTATATTTATTTTCCAATCGCAACTGAATGGGAGACCAAATCATGTTTGGTTTACCCATTAATTCACATGACTTCATTAGCAGGATGTTCACATCGGAACCTTGATACAACATGACCCCATCCATTTCATAACTATTGATTTCAGTTGTCATATTGAACTCTTTTCCTATGCACTTATGCTTACTCACTTGGCACATATCCTTTTTTGGTAGGGGAATTGATATAGATCTCTCAATCCCTTTGTCACACATGCAAGTTGATAACATCAGTGTTCAATTTCGTGTAGCATCAGGATTGCTTAACAAAATCAAACAAAAATGTAATAAGTTACTTACTTGATCCTCGTTCTCTGTCTCATGACCCAATTTGTGCATTGCACTTCAACTCCACCTACACATGTTCCTTGATTTCCCTTTGTGCATTGCATCACAGCTCCTATTGGTTGCATGCTTCTTCCAATGACTTCTATGTAACACGTACTTCTGCATGCATGTGATCTTCCTCCAAATATATTTGTGTGGCACGTTTTAATTATTCACATGCACGAGCCTCTTCTAGTGACTTATATGTCAGTCATTTTACTTCCTCGTGGATCTAGGCCTCCTCAAGTTACCATTGTTGTGCATGTTGCATCTTCTTTCATGTTATTTCTTCCTCCATGGTCCTCTGTGCATCGCATAGGAATTACTTCTTCCAAGTAGCATCAAACTTAGGAGGAGGTTACATCTCCTTTCTTATTTTCCCCTCTATTCTTTTACCTAAGATTTCACCATGCTCAAATTCCATTCTCATATTTTCTCTGCCTCGGGTTATCACCCAAACATCAACTTCATCATCCTTTTTATGATTCCTACGCAGCTCCCCATGCACCATGTTGCAATGTGCCTTCTTCTTTTCCACTTCTTCATTAAGTCAGGACAATCCTTTCTAACATTCTAGGGGTTGTAGCAATATCCACAAAGAGTGCATGGTTTGGTACAAAATCTTGACACGTGGCCTATATCTCCACATTTAAAACAAGTGTGGGGTCTACCTCCCCCTCCTCCATATAAGCATTCATGTCTGTGTCTATATCCAGCTCTGGGACCTCCTTGATATCCACCTCTCTTAGCACTGCCATGATCACCACCCTTTTGTTCCTCCTATACCCTAAATACATCATGGGTATGGTCTTGCATCAGCTAGAGTGACTGGTAGTTGTTCACATAATGTCCTACAGACTTGCATAATTTGTAGAATGGAGTATGATGTGCCTTTTGATACTTCTCCAATGTTGGGAAGTGGGGTGGTACATGGTCACACTATCTACAAATTGTGCACCATTCCACCTAAGACCCAACTAGAAATGGACTCGACGCACCCGTTGCCACATAGTTTCCAAGTACACGACACTCATCTCTATGATGCCCTTCTAGGAGACATGTGGTACACCATACATGCTCACACGTGACTTTTTATTTTTTCATATCTTGTAATTTCATCGTCAGATTGGCAAGTTGAGACTGTACATGCTCCAACCCTACCAATGTCTCTCCTTGTCCTACTGTAACCTCCAAGCGCATTACAATATCCACCACTTCTATCTATGTAGTCACCTTCTACTAGGTGAGCGGGATTTAGATATGGAGAAGTAACCACGCAATAAACCATTCTCTATGCTACACATCCTGGATATGGAATGTTATCCTATTTAGAAAGATCTTGAACCATTGGTCATAATCCCACATGGTTTCTCCTGGTTCTTCTTAATCTCCTTGATCTTTGTAATACATTGAGACTCTAACTTAGGATTTTGGAATTCCTTAAGCATGTCTCTCTTGATCTCTGTCAGGGATCGTTATTATCCCGGTGGTCCAGTGACCTTCTACTTCATATACCACGTCAGGGCTCTGTCCTTAAATGTGGTCTCTAGCAGCATAATTTTTGATTCCTCATCTTTGATCCCCTTCACAGACCATATACCCTCACATGTGAACCAAAACTACTCCACATCATCTCTACCCATTCCATGGAACATAAGTAACCCCAGGTTACTATCCCGATTCACCATCCTCAACCTCAAATTATGTCCTCCAAACTAATCGTTGGGTATCTCAGATCTCAGTACTAATACTCTTCCCGATGAAGTAGCACTTAATTCATCTGCTTCTTCACTCATCACTTCCCTTCTTTATTTTCCTCCTCTTTCTTCTACTCCAACTGCCTTGATTTTTGTATTTTATTATTCTTGGCTACAAATGCACAAGGGGGATGGTTCAAAGGGGTGGTAACTCCATATTCATCTAACATTTCTTGTGATATAACCTAGAGAGTTTCCTACCTATAGTTTCAAAAGACCATCCACTATTGCCAACTCTTCTCCCCTGCCACTAGGGTATCTTCCATCTTCCTCTCCTATGTTTGCACCTCTCCTATACACCTCATATTCCTCTGAAGTTGTGACACTCCATAATATCCAAGGGGTTAATACTTCATCTTCTGAGCCCCTACTACCACTACTACTAGTATCTTCACCGGATACCCTAATCTCAATGTCACACCTCTTCTTGGGCCTATCCTCATCTTTGCTCCTCTCTAGCACAACATGGTCTTCCACACTTCCTCCTGGTAGATTCTCCCACCTCTTCAGTCTAGGCCTAATCCCTCATCATGCACCCCTTTCTAACTTCCTTTCACTTCTTTGTTCCACTCTCCCCCTTGATTCAACTCTTCTTGCATACCTCTTGACTCTCTCTCTCCTCTTCTCTTTAGGGTCCATCCTATTCCTCACCTCATTTTAACAACTTTTGGATTCTCCTCAATGTATCCATATCCTTTCTTACTTTTCCCCAGTATTTTCATCCCCCCCAGCACTAGAGGATTCTACTCGACCATCGTGTCAGGATGCATTCTCATCATCCCCTTCTCCACAAAAATCATCTTTATCAAAAGTGGAATTTCTTCTAACAACCTTCTTCTAGGACCTTCCATGAACTTTCTTTCAACTTCGCTAAAAGCATCAGTGTACTCAATAGAAAATTCAATTATATACCCTACCTTCACCTAAGAAAACCAAAAATTGATGGCATGAGTCCACTTGTTATACAAGGCCTTCAATCTATCAACCATGATTTGATCCCAAACCAATGGTTCTTGAGGCCTCAAATAAATATCAGTGGAAGTCTTCCTCCTCGACCATTCATACAATAGACAAGGAAATTCAATAAAGAAACTTTCATTCATATCAATGTATACATAAATATCCTTCTATCATTTCACGTTAACTTTCATACCTTGAGTTTATAACCAATCAAAATCATCTTCCTTTGCAATCATCCAATATTCAATTTATTCCTGAGATGGATACCACCTCATTGTTTTCCTTCGTCACTCAATAGAAAACCTTTAATTCCCACCAAAACCATTTTTTGGCTCATTTACGCTTATGCACATCTTTCTTAACGTTGGGGGATTGAAGACTGAGGGTTTGTCCAAAGTTGACCAACAAAAACCCCAAGGCATCAGTATATCAATCCTCGGTCAGAGACTAAAGAAGGTCTCACTCGAGACACCATGAGGATCACATAGACCATTTGGTATTGTGTTGATGATAATGAAGGACTAATTGCACAAAATTCCATTCAAGTTGGCATTCAGAAAATCCATTGAAAACTACTTAACAACTAACAGTATGCAACAACAACACACACACTCAATTGAAAAATGAGTAACACATCATAAGACTAGAATCATTGCAACTTTATTATCTTCACTCCATCATCACAAGCACACATTAAGAATCTCACAATTTCATAGCAACAAAGTCTTGATCTCTAATACATTTTCCCATTGTTGCAATACACAACACCATGCGCGTTCTTTTAGACTCTACAAATGTGACAGAATTGGAATTACAACCAAAGACATTAGAAAACATAGGCTTAGATCGATCTCAAAGACAACAATACCAACAATTATCAAACAAAAACCAACTTACTATCGAGCTAAATCTCAAACAACCAAACCTTTCTTTGTCATTCTTGCTTCCTTTTATTTTCTTCTCTGCTATGGATTTTAGTGATTACAGTTCTTCCCCACTCATTCCTTTGACTGTCAGTCCCACACACTTCTGTCACCCACATGCATTCCATGTCACCAATTTGGAATTGTGGAAATCTCAACTACCTTGCTAGCTCATCTTCTTTCTACTCCATGTTGCCTCGTGTTGCTTTTAGTAATCATTCGGGGAGATTTCTCGAAGAGTCTTTTCTTGATTCTAACATGCATGCAATGTCTTCTTTATTTTTGGCGTGCATCACAAAACTCATACTAATGCACATTGGTAGAATTCGAACTGATGCCCAATAAAAAAAACTTGTTATGGCACACGTGCCTCCTATCACTCCTTGCACAACTACTTGAGTGTTCCCAAAACTGGAATAGGCGTACACAACTTTGTTTGTGCGCGTATGCAATATTTACCCAAAACATTGAGTTCCAACAAGGATGAGCTTTGAGATGATATGGGAAAAGATGCAAAAATGAAAAAGTTGCATTCTCTTATCTAGATGTTAGAATGTAGTAAATCTTGATAGATAAGAGATAAAACACACAATATAACCCTTAAGCTTGAGAAATAAATCCTTAAATTAATAAATAAATAAAATGCATCCACACTGTAAACAACTCAAGAATGTAGAGATAACCCTTAAGGTGGGATAACACCATCAATTACTTCTTATGGAAGGAATTAATCCACAATCCATACTTTCTACAATACAATAACATCCGACCTACCTCAATACAATGAAACTCATGTGTATTTATACTTTCTCATGAATATTCCTAGAGGTTTATGCCAATTACCCTTTATTATTATATTATTTCCTTTAACTACATAGCGGGCCTATTCCATGATTATCACCATATTACATTTATTATCCCCTTGGGTACATCCCTAGGTACTCCATATTATTCTCCCTATATACATTAAATTCCTTCTCCCTTTGTATGTTTCATCCTCTAAACATGAGAAGAAGCCATATAATATGATCTACTAAGAAATGTAGTCAATTGATACCAAGCATAAGCATCCATCCATCCTAGTGAAAAGTGGACATGGGGTTAAACTAATTCTATGCCACCTTGATATCGATTCTAGTTGCTACTTTGATTCCATGTTGTCACTCTACTATTTTGATATCTTTGTGCATTAATTATAGTCCTACGTGTGCTTCTATAATGGGTGCCTTTCTAGTTCCATGTTGGTCCATAGTAAGTTTGTTTATGCTCACAACCCTTCCTTAATGACTATTATTTCTCTACATGGTGTAGATGGTGATATGCAAAAACCTTAGCTATTGTATTTTTGGTCTTTGAAACTTCAATGTGTGCTTCCTTTGAGTCATGTAGCTCCTTAGATTCATTTTCCTTTTTACGCCCTTCTTGGAGTTTTTCTTCATGTGCTTCTAGAGGCTCTTCTTCCAATTTAGTCTTAGACTCTTCATATTATGTGTTAGTGGGTATTGCAAGTAGTTTCCCTCCAAGTACTTATTCATATGCCACCTTGGGCCCTTCTTGTTTACTTATACTTACATCTCGTAGCAATATCTTCTTTTTCTTATACGAAATATTAATGAATTTATTTTTCACATTAATATTAATTGTACCAACTAAGTCCAACCAAGAATATCCACATTATTCATATATACTATTAAAATCTCAATTGAAAACATATTTATCCATATTAATATTCAAATATTTAAAAATTTGAACATTCTCACCCTCAACATGTGTGCATTGAATATGCTTTTCCAAAACTTGAAATATTTTAGTCAAGTTAACATTGATGAAAATATGCTTGAGGGTAGGGTTAATAGAAAAATAGTCTTCTCCACCTGAATACATCAGTGAACATGTAAAAGGACGTGTTCACCTAAAAATAAACCCTTAGAGATTTATTTATCCTCCTTCATAGCATGAGACCACTTGTTTAAAAGTACTTGTTCAAAATATATATATGTAAGTTTGAATATCATCATAATGTTATTTGACTTCCCCCATATGGCAACAACATCTCTTAGATTTACATGTAGACAAAGTTTCCATGTGATTGGATTTTGTTCCTTATAAACCTTTATGAATTCCTCGATATTAGTACCATCATATTTTCATGTAAAAAACATTTTTCTTGGAAGAAAACCTACAACAAAAATTAGGGTTATGAAGAAAATCACGTACATTTCAATGTAGTTTCTTTTTACAAATAGGGTTTCAAGGTATCTAATTTGAAGTTATCATACCTTCATCAATATTGGTCAAAATCTCTACTATGACCACAATTATGAAATGCCATGGTCATTCTGCATCTACTGCCATTGTTTTGATGTAAATCTAGTTAATCTATAAAAATATATCTCCATTGCAATTCACATGGTTGTCACCATAAAAACCCTAAAATAACTAATTTTAAATAAGCAATATCTTCACATTTTGGACTCCAATTTGGACAATTTTTCTTAACTTTTATATTTTTTTAAAATGAACTCAAATCTACAATTAGTGTTTTTAGATTATGCACAAAAGGCTTGAAAAATGGATCTGAATGTCATTGTCCTCTTTTTTTCCTTGAAAAATCTACAAAAAGAAAAAAAAACTATTCATTTCCTTTTGTCCCAAGAAAGAGCTCTAATACCATTTATAGTAAACCTTGATAGATAAAAGATAAAACATGCAAGAGAATCCTTAAGCTTGAGAGATAAACCTTTAACTTCTGAAATATCAAAATGCATTCATACCATAAACAACACAAAAATCTAGAGATAACACTTAAGGTAGGGTAACACCATCAAATACTCATTTTGGAAGGAATTACTCTACATGCCATGCTTGCCAGAATACAATAACATCCAACCTATCTCAATACGATGATTCTCGTGTATTTATTCTTTTTTGTAAGTATTCGTAAAGATCTATACCAAATAATCCTTATTATTATATTATTTTCTCTAACTACATAATATACCTATTCATGATTATAATCAACTTATATTTATATTTATTATACCTTTATATACCTCCCTAAATAAATTAAATAAAAAAAAATATATAGTATATTACTAAAGAGATTCCATATGAATCTAAACTATATACATTACACATATGATATAAAAAACTATAAAGAGATTCCATATAAATCTGAACTATGCACTTGTTGAAAATTAATTCTAATTCTAGTCAACCACCTTTTTTCTAAATTGATAACAGAAATCTTACCCTCCTTAATTGTGTACAACTTGAATAGACCATAATCTAACCATGTGAACATGGATTCATGAAAACTTGGGCTCATTAGAAATCTCTCTATGTGATGCACATAATTCAATCACAAATATGTTCACGTGGAGATGTTGATTGCCCCTTTTTAATCATTAAATGTATAATTCTACTAAAAAAATATTTAATCTTCACATAATTTTTTGAAATTTATAATATTCATTATTAATTTCCAAAATCCCAATCCAATATAAACACCACAATTATGAAATTAAAATATATATACAATTGCCACATTTCAAGGTGCAATTCCCATTGCATTGGATTTCCGAAAAAATATTGTTTCTCTTAAAACTTAAGAGATGTTTATAACATCTCGAAATAGAGGTTACTCTCAATGGTTGAAAAATAATATTTTTGTTGGATAGATTACCTACAAAATTAAAAGATTTCGATTGAGAAATAGTTCACCTTAAAATGTAATTTATATTTCAAAAGCAACGTCATATTTACACCGCAATGGTCGTTGTGTCTATCTTTGATACTTTCAAGAGACATACTTTGTGAAGCTATTTTCTTTACTTTATTTTATCATAGTTAATTATTAGGTCCTACAACAAGAGTAATAATAATTTCACGAGTTATGCACAACCATGTGCATATACAGTTTAAATATTTTTTTTTTAATTTATGGGTGAATTCATGAATACGTGTACTTTTCCATGAAATATAGAGATGGAAATTTGATATTTTACATATTTTTTAAATTGAATCTTTTGAAAATTATAGGAAAAGTCTAAACATTATATGATTTGGATTTTCTTCGATAATCGTTATTAGAATCTGACTACATATTTATTGGTCAAATTGCAATTTTTTGTTGTTGAAATTGCATTTTTTAGTGCGTAAATGGATTCAGGACCCTCAAGAACCCCCATTGCATTTGGATTTTGCAATCTCAACAATTGATATATGTGATTCCAAGAATTGAGAAGGATGGGTAGAATTATCATTAGAGGGAATGAGCTTGTAGCCCGTGGAGAAATAAGAACAATCTAGAGAAGAAGAGGTTTCCAAGGTTGGCTAATAGGAAAAACCCTTGGAGAAGGAGGAAAAGCAATAGTTCTACTTAAGAGCTAGGTAGCACTGCGAGTTGTAGAAGAAGAAGATGAAGAGAAGACCAAGCACTGAAAAAGTACATAACTTGTAAAAGAGGAAGGAAAGGAAGAAAATTATGTTTGTGGTTATTTGTTGTAAGCACACCTAAGACTAAGACCGATAGGCATTTAGCAAGAAAGGGCTTGGCCCTATTGTGTTGTGATTATTGCAACTATAACAAACCCAAGAGGTAGCATGCATATATAATTCAATTTTCATTCATGAGTATAAACCCTATATGTTGTTTATTTTCCATCTAGCTCTACATGCATTAGTATTTTTTTTGTATTTTTTCTTTCATTGCTTTGGTTTCTTTTGTGAGCATTATGCACTTTGAGTGTGTGGTTGCAAGATCAAGGTTAGAGTCAAGGCTTCAAGGTTTGGAACTTGCATTTAGCCAACACTTTGTGTTTGTGAGTTGCAGAAAGAGCCTATCCTTATTCCTAGACCAAATGATCCACAATTATATATGCGAAATTGAAAATTCAGCAATATATTAGACTGACACACAAGAATAAAATGTTGCACAATACAAAAATACTCAGAGAATGAAAGAGAAAAACCACTAGAAGTAAGAAGCAAATGACCATTGATTGTATTTCCACAAGAAGAAAACATTTTTATTAAACTAGGTGATTTTTGTTTACAACAACAACAAGAGACTTGTTGCTTTTATTTCTGACTGAAAAACGTTGTTCACTTTTTATTAATTAATTGCCTAACGAATTAACATGCTAATTATTTACTAGGAAACACCCTGCTCAACTTGATTGGCAAGTGAAGATTACAATAGTAATTACTGACAATATGTTAATTCTCTCCTACTGGTTGGCGAAGGAAGGTGTACGTCCTTCCTGGTGCCCCAATTCCTCCCTCTTTAGATCTAGAAGTGTCCCCGCTTCCACCAAAAAATGAGGAAATTTGCATTGCATTCTCTCCAATATTTTCTCAAACTGTGTCGGGATCATATCTCAGTGGGTGTAACTGATGATATTTTCCTTTGAATCAGTGCTTGTCTCGCAAGATCCACACACAAGCTTTTGAGTGAAAGAACAATGTCGTGCGAATTTTATGAGGCCTTTGTCTTGCACGCTCTGGTGTAGTTGGTAATGCAACAACTACTTGAATATGGCATTGAGTGAAAGTGTGGGTAGAACGTTGAGCTGAGTTGTGTTCTTGTTGTTGATGTGCAGACCCTGAAAGAGCAAGAGTAAGGAGAATCTTGACCATATACTCATCCACTCTGCACTGATAAGCCAGAGCTTCATTATCTTCCTCAACACTTCCTTTAAATGCAAGCTACCTTGAAGAACAACGAGTGTGTCCAATACCTCCTATCTAATTAACTGATCCAACTAAGAAGGGATGCCTCTACAGATGATTTATCCCCACTATACTGCATTTGTAAGAAATTTGTTTTGGTGAAGCTTTCTCAATAATTTGTTTGGCAAAAGAGAAACTGCCAAGAAAAGTGTTATAATATGATGCCACGTTTTTTGGAGTACATGATTGTTGGTTGTGGAGCCTGATTATCTTACTGATTCAGAGGTCTTTTTTGTTTTCACTCGTGTTTATACCCCATGAAGTATTTACACCCCAGAATAATGTATACTCTTCCACGCAGGGGAGTGCAGAGGGGGGTTACCCCCTCTTCACTGTATATACAATGAAATGTATATTGTAATTTCATTGTAAATATGGATCGTTCATTATAAGGTCACAGATCTAAGGGTATAAATTATGTTAGGGTTTTTTGCCCTAGAAGGCAACCCTGTGTTATGAGGGAAATGTATTGGAGCTATGCATTATGGGCGAATATTGTATTCTGATATAGGAGACTGTGAGAGAAAGAAGAAGAAGTTACAGCAGGTTTGTTGTAGTTTGTATCCCTTCATTTGTTGGATAATAATAAACGAAGGACCTGGAAATTTCTCTAGTGGATGTAGCCCACACTGGGTGAACCACGTAAATCTATGTCTCTATTGTATTGTGTATCTTCTGTGTTTTGTTTCCGCATTTGTTTTATTTTATTGCTCCACGGTCCTGTTTTTTCTAACAATTGGTATCAGAGCAAAAGGTAACTCACAGGAAAGGGGGGTTCCTGGTTCGAGTGGGAGCAATGGCAGAAGATGGAAAGTTTAGGGTCGAGAAATTTAACAGCCAAAATACCAGTTATGGAAGATGCAGATGGAAGATTATTTATATCAAAAGGATCTATTCCTACCATTTGGCGGAGTAGCAAAGAAGTCGACGACAATGAAGGATGAAGAATAGGATATTCTTGATAGAAAGACTCTAGGAACGATACAGTTGAGTCTGGCAGCGTCGGTGGCTTTCAATATTTCGGCAGAAAAGACAACGAAGGCTTTGATGGACGCATTGGCTAAATTGTATGAAAATCCCTCGGTGTCCAATAAGGTATTTCTAAAGAAGAAATTGTTTAATATGAAGATGTCAGAAGGTGGGTCTGTTGCAGATCATTTAAATGATTTTAATATGGTTACTAATCAACTAAGTTCTGTAAAAGTGGACTTTGATGGTGAGGTCAGGGCTCTTCTAATCTTGTGCTCATTGTCAGAAAGATGGAACAGCTTGGTCATGGTTGTAAGTAACTATGTCTTTGGTTCAAATACTTTAAAATTTGATGATGTTGTTGGTGTTATCCTTAGTGAGAAAATGCGATGGAAAATCACAAGTGAGACATCGGGTAATGCGTTGAACATGGAGAACAGGGGAAGACAAAAGGATAGAGGAAAGGGCCCAGGGAACCACGAGAATTCTAGGAAGGGCATATCCAAATCCAAACTTGGAAAGATAGAGTGTTGGAATTGTGGGAAGAAAGGACATCTGAAGAAAGACTACAGAGCTCCAAATAAACAAAGAGATGGACAGCAGGAGAGAAATCAAAAAGCAAATGTAACAGGTGATGTGTTACAAGATGCTTTGATTCTTTCTATAGATAATATTTTTGAGTCTTGGTTAGTAGATTCAGGGGCTTCACTTCATGCCACACCCCATAGAAAACATTTTCTAGATTATGTGCAAGGTGATTTTGGACAGGTTCATTTGGGTGATGATGCACCATGTAAAATTGTGGGAATGGGAAAGGTAAAAATAAAGCAATGCAATGGAAACCAATGGTTGTTGAAAGAGGTAAGACATGTTCCAGATTTAAGGAAAAATCTAATTTTAACAGGGAAGTTGGCAAGTGAAGGTTGTATATCCATATTTACATATAAGATGTGGAAGGTCATCAAAGGATCATTGGTGATAGCAAAAGGAGAGAAGGTAGGTACATTGTATTTATGTACTGGTAATACTAGCTCTTCTATCTCTTTAGCTTCTACAGGAGTGGATACAACACTGTGGCATCATAGGCTGGGACACATGAGTGAGAAGGGAATGCATATACTTCACAAAAGAAATTTGTTGCCAGATCTTAAACAAATTGATTTGGACTTCTGTGAGCATTGTGTTTATGGAAAACAGAAGAGAGTCAGATTTCTCAGAGTCAGAAAAGAAAAGAAGAATGAAAGGTTATAGCTTGTGCATACAGATGTATGGGTGTTACACATTATTTTCGTCATCCCTATGATCGTTAATGATGTAAACCTATTTGTTGCCTTCAGAGGGGTCACAGTGGCCTAAGTTCTTAAAGAGAGAAGGGAGAAGAACTTCTCCTAAGAAAAGAAGTTTCTTTTTCCTATGTAAAAACCTTATAAAAAGGGAAGTTCGTAGGTTGCTATATAGGCAGGGTGCGAGAATGACCCATTCTCACAGGTTGCACTATAGCTAGGGTGCGAACACCTCACAGGTTGCTCTATAGCTAGGGTGCGAGAATGCCATCACGTGGGAAAAATGAGCGTTTTCTCGAATCTTCTAGAAGGAGAAACCTCTATGGTGAGGTGGCATCCAAATGGTTTGGATCTTACTCGCTTTCATGATTTAGTGGGATCATCCTAACCTCCTCACCTTATCCTCTTCAACTTATAAAAGGAGAGGAATTCTCATGGAGAAAGTTAGCTTTTGTGAGCTTGGGTTAGCTTTTTTGGTTCATGAGCTTGTTCTTGATTGGCTTGGAATTATCAGCTTGATTGGAGTGGCTTTGAGATTTTCTTTGTCAAGATAGATTGTGAGTAGCTATCAGATCTATGGTTTCAGAATCCTTGGAGCAAGAAGTGTGGGGGGAACGAAGGACAGTTGGAAGGGACCTTACGACATCAAGGCCATGGTTGTAATCTCTCTTTCACATTTAATAT
>ML800937.1:183939-194577 GCA_009831015.1 Picea engelmannii | reverse complement strand
TTCATATTAAACATACACATGTAGATAAATATTATCATCTAAAAATTCCACGTTCTTAGCCACGACTGGAACCAACGTAGATACATCTTAAATACAGATCTATCATGCGTCGAGAGGGATTAAACCCCTCGAGGTGTAGACCTTTCCTCAAAATTTTCACTCTAAAAGGAGGTTTGCACCTCGAGGTATTTCATCCTTCTCGATACATGATATATCTAAAGTTAAGATGAATCTACTCTGGTAATAAATGTGTAAGTGAAGGAATAACACTTGCAAAGATGTAAAAACATCAAATTTGCAAGTATAAATCCAAATAAGTCTATTCATAATAGTTTAGATATTAAGGTTACAAATTATTAGTAATGGCATGGTAATAAGAAGTGACGCTTACAAAGCTATGAAAGGAATTATACATAATTAACATTGTGGATTAGATGAAACTATACATAAAAACCTCTAATTAGTGATCAAATATGATTGTGTTAAACTATTATATGGGGTCTCAAGTGACATAAGTAAAAATATTATATTTTGAATAATATATTCAAAGGAATGATCATAGGTTTAGATTTATACGTGAAACAAAATAAAATAAAAATGAAGATATTAAAAATGGAAGATAATATAATGAAGAGAAGGAAGCTAGTCTTGGAAAATAAAGTGTAGAAAAAAGTCTATGGGTTTTGAAAGGGCATATCACTCGAGTGGAGCTTTCTTCAAAGTTGAATATTGTTAGATAGTGTGTTTAACTAGTCATGTTGGTATAAACAATATCATTATTAAAAAATAGAGAATATGGTATAAACAAAATGAAAACTGAAAATGAAATTTCAACATTTGTAACTTTGATAATTTAGTCTGAGTCACTCATATTTGAATAACATCATCAAACCTTGATAAATATTTATCTACGTGTTGCAAACAGTTTAAATGAATAATGCATTTAAGCAACAAGCTATTTTTCCACCCAAACAAAGACATACACATGTTGCATGGATATAGCACTATTCTCAAATAAAATTAGAAAGTAATTCAATACATTCAATAGAATAACATGATTCAAATAATCCAATACATTCACTATAATTATGTACACCTCATAATTAACTCTTAAATGATATTGAGACAATGGTAAGCTATAATAATAGTAGATAAAATGAACTATAACAATTAAATGATGACAAATAAATAAATTTGAGGCTCTAAGCATACATCATGTCACATAATATCACAATAATATATATATATATATATATATGTGTGTGTGTGTGTCATGTAATATCATAGTCAAATGTCATATAATGAATGTCTAATTAAACTTGTTCCTAGTAATTCATTGTTTTTGTTAGTACAAACTAGTAAGAGATCAAGATAACGAATGATCAAATTCATATTCTTCATTTTGAATGTTATTTTGTGGACGAGTTTCATAGGTTCATTAATTTCAATGTACAAAAAAACCATTGCTTGGAATAAAATATGATTGAACATTAAAATTGAATAGGCTAGTATCCATTCAACATAAAAATTAACACTCTTTTATGAATTTTCTATAATATAGTTCAAGATAAGAAGAAAAGAAAATAGTATTTAACATCAACCTCATCACCATTACTGACACCCTCACCATCCCCACACTCATTTTTTTTAGCATTGTTTTCATCACGATCAATGCCATCATTGGAATTACTCATTGCAACATTGTTTGTGTCATCTTTAGTTTCCCCTTGCAATAAAAAATATAGATGGTGGATATTAACAAGGATGGAATCAATAACATATCTTATAAGTTTAAAATCACCTTTAAAAATGTAATTGGACCGTGACTCTAATCCTCGATTTCCCATACCTTCCATGCTTCAATATTTTCCATGGCCTTGTAGCCCTCTTTAGTGTCTACTCACAACTCTTCTTTTGATCTGTAAACTTTCATGGATATTCCAATGGACAGTTCATCAAAATCGTTCTAATAAAATCATAAAACTTTAATGTGAAGGTTAATTCCCTTTAGATCTCAAATTATTTAATTGTTGTCTTCTTTCTTAAAATGTATGAAATATCTAAAATGTGAAAAATTGAGAACATAAATAAATACCCACACACCATCCACAAATAAAAACAATATATAACATGTGAAACCCAACACATGGGAAAAACTAGCTAGAAGGTGAGGCCATTCTACTCTCATTTCTTCAAATGCAAGTACAAAGAAAGAGGCACTCTCTATGTAGTTTCCTTTGACACTATGGCTTGTATGGATTCTACAAAATATCTCCTCCCCTATTATGCTCTCAAAATATCACTCCTAGGTTCTCTACTCAACTATGGAAAAAATACAATGCTAAAGAATGGAACCCCTTCTTCTTCTAGCATCTTGGTATTTAACATCTCCCAATAGCCATCTAGGGGTAGGGTTTTGAATTTCTCAACCCTCAATTGTGATAAGGTTTTCGACATGCTATAATATTATTCAAATTCAATATGTGTCTAGCCCCGTATTCATGAGTAATGGGGATGACATGGCATCTCATCCACTCATACGATGGTGGTCAACTTGCGAGAGGCATAAAGTTTTCATACAAGCTCCAATTGATATGGGTTTTTCACCATTCGAAAAGTCTCGATATGTAGAATAGCTTCAATGGGGTCTTTGCTAAGGATAAGAAAATTTTGACCCCAAAAAATGTCGTTTGATGCCTCGAATGCCTCTAGAAGGTTTCAAACCCTAATTTTCCAAATTGGTACTTGTCATTAAAATGACCTTGCAAGTTTATTCCTCCCATTTTTGTCACTCTGAAAGCATAGAGATAGATTAAAAATAATATAATGATCCAATTTGGATCATAACTCCCCATTTAGGGAGGCGTTTAGTCACCAAAATATTTATTGAATGAGTTGAGGAAATGTTTCCTCTACCTTCTCCCTGGAGTATCACTTTGTTTTTTCTAGAAGTTGTCCTTTCAACCTAATCTACCAAAGGTCATGTTTCCCATGTCTTATATTTATGGACCACTTCTATAAAACTGTGTTCTCTACCAAATCTACCTGAGCATTTGGTGTTAAGTCCTCTATGGAAGGTAGGACCCATTCCTCCTTCTAATCCAACATGGAAGGCTCATAGATTTTGATATTATCCACATAGACTACTGAGTAAATATGTATGTATGGGGGTGTAATGAATCAATAGGTGTTATCTCCCACCTTATCCATTATCTCAAAAGGTCCATTCCATAGAGCCTCGATATTCTTACCAAGACCCTGTAGTCTTTCCTTGTCCAACTGTAACCAAACTCTATTTCCCACTTTGAATGACTTGTCAATTCTTTGTTTCTCATGTCTATCCTTTTATTTTGCTTGTCACTTATTCAACATCTCCTATACTTGAAAACGGATTTTCCTAATCTTATCAACAAAATTTTATTCTCTCAAGGAATCTCTTGTGAGGTCCTCCCTCACTCCTCCTTATTATCCATATACAACATCCAAGGGTGAAGGTGGAAAATATCCAAATCAAGTTTCAAAAGGTGACTTTCCAGTAGAAATGTGGATTTCTCTATTATAAGAGTTTTTTTTATGTAGATGATATTTTCATCCTAGGTCTTCGAACGCTTTTGATTATAACCCCTCAAAAGCTACACCAAAGTCTTGTTGACTACTTATGTCTACCCATATGTTTGTGTATGGAATGTTGTATGTATCTTCAACTTATTGTCCATCTTGTCCCAAATTGTAGTCCAAAATTTATTGAGAAATATTGTATCATTTTCTAAGATTATGCTCCTTGGTATCCCAAAGTGCACCAAGACCTGTTCAAAGAACCTGTTTGTTGCCTCTTATTTTTTGATGGTATTTTTACAAGGCATGAGAATTCAGATCTTGTTGAACCTATCAACTACCACAAATATATAGTCATGTCCCTTCTTGGTTGTTGGTAAACCTCCCACAAAATCCATGGAAATAATTTCCTAAGGTCGAGTGGATACATGTAAGGGATGGTGTAGACTTTGATTCCTATTATTGGGCTTGTTGTTACAACAAAGTATACATCCTATAATATACCTTGCTACATCATATTGCATTCTAGGCCAATAAAGGTACCTTTCTAAGAAAAGACGTGGTCCAAAATGAACAACATCATGAATTGTTGTGCCCTTCTGAAACATACTTCCAGGAATAAGACTTCAAAACTGTGTGCCAAAAATTTTGAAAGAAACTCAAACCCTTTAGAGAAAACTATAAACCATGATTTCCTGAGCCGTTTTTTGGAATATGACAATTGTTTTTAGTGGCTTTCTACTCGCCGCTCGATCCAAAGATCTAATATGATGCTCCTCTATTGGTATCTCGTCAATGGAAAATAATTTAGTGTGACAAGAAACTTAGTACAAACACTCTAACAATCTCAAGAGAAAAATGTTGAATGCAACTTTCCAATATGTAGATTCAACAATATCCATTTTTCTGAAACTTTTCACACCCTCAAAACAACAACAAAAAAAAACTTCTTTTGCATCAACCCCAATCGTCTTTGTTAATAAACTCCACCAATTCATTTGTAAGCATAGAAATATGGCCTATTTCTACACATCTGAACACTTCATTTACACATAGCTAATAACTCTATGGACCACAACCTAGAGCTCTGATACCAAATTTTGGTTTACGAGCTGTAATAAAAAAAACATTAACACATATATTTTACATGCCATGTTCTGCCACAATGACTAAAACATTGTTCTTTCTTATACACTTGATGTTTTATTGCGGTTTCTGCTCGAGGTTTGTTGCTACCGCTGCTACTTGTAGATGATTCACTTGTTTTCAATGTTTCTTCTTTCACGAATTTGATAGTTGCATTAGATGTTTTACATTCATAACCAAGGCCTTCATTTCTTGGTCATCTCCTTCTCTTCTTGGTGTTGAAGGCCACTAAGATTAACCTCTTCTGCAATGATGTACATATAATATTTTCATCCACATCAGAGCTACTTTCAACCTGATTGCTCAAATATGTGGCTAGAATATTCTTTTTCTTTTTATCCTTCTTAAGGTTCTTTCAGTTCAACTCTGGCTGTAGTTTCCATCAGTTTTCCTCAATTTTCTCATCAATATTTCCATGGTGAAAATGGTTTCTAAGATCCTTTTACTAGTGTGCAGTGGATGTCATATTATTATCCATTCCCCCTTTCCACTTCTTCTTCCCCTCCTTGGAATCTTCTTAGCGCTCTTTCTTCTTGGAACCGCTTGTCTACCCTTTCTTGCAACATATGTTTTCTAGATAAAGTGATAGTACAGATGCATCGTCCACTATCCTTGGCTTGAAAAGAATCACTTTTTTCATAGATGGCTATGTAGACCCTGCATATACTTGAGGAGTACATTTGAGTTCTTGGGAGAGATACCCAACATGATGGCCATCTTTCTAAACTTGATGGTGTACTCGTGTACACTCTACCATTGCTTCTACTTGAAGTAGTCCCATTAGATCCATTTTTCCTCTACATACTCGATAAGGTAGAATTGGGACTTGATTATTGGACACACCAACCACACCGAGGGGGGGTGAATGAGTGTAGGGATATTTTTTCTCTTTTCAAAAACCTTAGTTAGAAATCACCATTTACTCATCATTCATTACTTTCATTAATAACAAGTTGTATGTAAACATATATCAACATCAAATATTATCAATGAGCCATCGCCACAAAGAAAACAAAGAACACAAGATGTATGTACAATTTATTTTTTATTATGGACTACAATCCTTGGGGGTTTATCAATAACAACTAAATAGAGAAACAAATCCACAAGAGAACCAACTCTCAATGCAAGACTCGGCCTACAAACTCAGCATCAACTGAGAAGAGGAATCAATCCTCAATAAATACCAATATGTCAATAGGTATGTGACCTGCCAATAATGAAAAAAGCATATGTGCGTGCCCTGTCAATAGTGCTATATGCGTATGTATGTGTCTTATCTGTACTGCAACCTACATATGGCTTCTGAAGAAATAGGGTTTTCTCTCTCCTTGAAAACCTAGATCCTCTGTAGCCTCTATCACATCCACTTATGCCTTTCATTGTCCAATCTGTACCATAACCAATCACAAACACATCTATGTTTTCCAACAACCTATTCATGCTCCTCAACCATACACCATAAAATATGAATGTCCCTCAACCATGTACAAGTAACCATAAGATGTATATTATGAAAACCATATCATTACTGTAACATAAGAGTGTTGTTCACTCAGCCAACCAACCAACATAAACCATATCACAACAAACATACCAAGAATTCCTTAAGCATTCACCATACCATAAGCAAAATAAACCATCAAAACAAACATGTAACCATACCAAAAATTCTATGGCAGATTTGAGCCCATAGAATGTTGATCTAGAACTTGCTCCAGACTTCAAGAACCTAGAACCAACACTTACTCAAGTCTTCCACAGATTTTCCCTCATGTACGATCCCTATTATACTACCATCTCGTGTATGTATGCACCCTATTATACTAATAGCCCACGTACATCTCATAAATTAGGATTGTTGGACAATTTTTTTGAAACTCTGAAAATTTTGTCATCAATACCTCAGATTTACGAAACTTTTGATGCGTCCATTAGTACCTACAATGAATCCTTCACCAAGAATAGATATTCAACATTCTCAAGAGATTCACTCAACAAGAGGCCCTTTCTCTCTTATTTATACTTCTCCAAGTAGCTTCCTCATCTAACCAACTATAACCAACTTCCTTATTTTAGGGGATAACCCACTTTGTCCACTTCTAACCCACTTTGCTACAAATAGTAAATTCTCCACTTCTAGTTGCAACTAATTTATTTGTAATTGTTTTCTTGTTGCAACCACTTAACCCATGACTAACCACTTTGACTAGTCAACTTATTCTATAAGCTTGGTGCAGACGCCACCTTTGCCTTGAAAAAGTCTCTGCTTGACCTCCCAGTCTTAAAGATCGTTCAATCGCTTTCTTGAGCCGAAGGGGCTCTTTCGATTCCCTGCTGGAATCTCCTTCCAATTGATCCACAGGTCCTTTTCGGAAGCTCCCTTGTGCAAACAACAATAGGTGCGAGCTCCACCTTTCCCAAGCGACCACAACGCTATGACCAAGGCCAAATTCCAAAGGTGCTTGTCGCAACTCACAATCTCGCGAGTTCGCGAGTCGAAACTCCCAACTCTTCCTTCTCAATCTTATGATACCCGAGATCACGAAATGGGTATAGCTCCTTTTTTTGTTCAGTGACTTCCGCGCGTGACCATCGGCTAAGCTCAATGCTATCTCCTCTCGCTATTCGTTGCTTCATGAGTTCAAGGGTTGAAATCTTGTTCCCTCCTTGTGCGATCCTCCGAGACTTAAAAGTCAATGACAATTGACCTTCCTTTCGCACTTCTCGCAACTCACCCCTTCGCGAGTTGTAGTGTCCAACCTTGGCACCTTCCCTTTACGAACCCCCGAGAGGCGATGTTATCTTTCCCGCTCGCGTTCTTGCTACTCGCCACTTTGTGAGTTTCAACGTTGAGCTCCCATGCTCTTATCTTGTGAATCCCCGAGACGCGAGAAGTCAACGGAGTGTTGACTCCTTTCCTCCTAGTGACACGCGTCCACCTGCCAATCACGCGGACCCCACCTTGAGGTTTTGCCACACGTCCACACTCGTGCCTCGGCTCTATACACTTCACGACTTATGAAGTCGAGACGAGGTCGTCTCAACCTCTGAACCTCCGAATATGCAAAACACGCGATAAGGATCTGATCCAACGGTCCTCCCTTGACCCAGATCCAACGACTGTCTCTGCTCCTCGTAACTTCGCGACTTTGTGACTTGGAGCACCCAACTCTTGGGTCCTCACCCTGTGAACTTTCGAGTTCGTGAGACCCGAATCCTGGATCTCTTCGGCACTTCGCCAACTTTGCGATTGCTGCCACTTGTCCTCCTCAGATGGACGACTGCGATTCTCTCACGACTTTGCCACTCGCGATTTGGAGCACCCAAATCTTGGGCTCTCACCTTGCGAACCTCCGAGTTCGTGAGATCCCTAGATCTCTACCACCTATCCTCCTCAAATGGATAGTCCTGATCTTCTCGCAACTTCACCACTCACGAAGTCAAGGAATTCCTTCTCTGAACCCTGATGTCTGAATCCCCGAAATGGGCGATCTCGCGACACGCGTCTACTCCCAGACGAACGGTTCAAATCTAATCTTGCCTCTTCGGGACTTCTGATGTTGAGTGATCAGACTTTCGTCCTCCAGATTCCCGAACTCCCGAATGTCGATATCCCGATCTCCAACCTTTTTGGGACCTCACTTCTGCTGCTCTATGCGTGAGGGTTTAAACCTCGTGCAACTCCTGATAGATCCAACGACTGTCGGGTTCTTTGCTCAATATCTGACGGTTTAGATCATTTCTCCTATGTGCTCCTCCTATACTTCCTCCTGGACGTGGAAACCTTCAACAGTCTAGATCTTTTCAGTTGATCCCACGGTAGCTATTTCTCCTGCTGAGCCTTGGCGCTTTTTTTCCAAACTTGGTAGAATTTCAAATGCTCAAAGACCTCGACCTTTGTTCTCCTTTGCATACGAGCTCTGCAACTTGAGTCCTTGCCCGCAAGTATAAAATCATTGCTTCTCCTGAGCTCAGCTCCCGAATCCTTGAAGGATTCTAACTTATGTGCTCCTGCAGAGTCTTCGCACACACAAAGGTTCTATCCCTTCTGAGCTTCTCTAAGACTCAGACCTCTAAGGAAATAAATCCTTCTTCCTTTCTCCTGCAGATGGAGAATTTGGATGCCCTCCTGGCTATCCCCTACTCAAGCAACCTCTTGCTAAGTGTTTTAGGGTGTTCAACAACCCTGTGAAGATCCTTCAGTGGACTCTTCTTCTGTTTTCCCGAAATCAAAGATTTATTTTCCTCTCTGTGTCTATCTTCACACTGTCTCAATGCCCTCCTGGCAGAGTTATATAGAAATCACAACCGAGCTTATATCTTCTTCTGAACTCACAGTAGAGTTCTTCTTCTGTGCACTCCTTGCACCTGCTCAATGCCCACCTGGCAGATATTTACATAATTCCTCAGAGATTCTATCTGCAACTGTATTCTCCACAGCCTTGCCTCCTGAGGTGTTCAGCAACCTCAAAGGTCTTCCTCTGAATTGTTGATTTCAGCTGCTATGCCCTCTTGGCATGTCTTTGTCTGACTCCGCAGAGTTCAGAAGTGCATCTATGCACTTGTATACAGAGACTGCAGTACTCTGTCACGCCCTCCTGGCATGAAACCACAAAGAACCTCTCAAGCCTGAAAATCAAACAACTCTCTGCAAATGAAAACCTAACATACATCTATAGCATACATTGAACACACAAAGACATTCACATAACACAGACAATATGCAGGAAAAACTGCTCTGGTTTATATTAATAAAAAATGTCTCTTTACAAAGGTGTTATGAGCGCGGACTGTAACAAGGTCTCGACTCCTTCTTTTCTTCTCTCTACTCGTAGACTTTCTACCACGAGATACAATTACAATGAAAGATATTTTACATGAGGGGGCTCTTCGAGCTCTTCCCTCCAATCTACCTACCCTATTCAATTACATGAATGGGTTGTCTAGTCCAGAATCAGATCTAGATCTCAGCCTTACAAACATTAAAGGCCTACCTATTCTAATGCCTACACAAAGGCACGGCTCCATGGGTCAACAACCTACAACATTAATTACATTCATATTTGGATTTGAAAATGAGGGTTGCGCCTCTCTTCAACCTTGAGTGCACGCGATGACGTGGTTGACTGGCTAATGTGGAGAGATGCTCCTGCATCAAAGCTTCTAGAATAATTTGACTTGTTTGACATTCTAGGGGCTTCTAGTCAAGACATGAGGGTTCTCCAACTTCACATGGCCATAAATATCTAACCGTGAGGAGTTATGTGAAGTTTCACACATAACCAGAAATGGCATGAAAAGAACTATCCATCTAGGATAGTTTCACTGAAAAAATCATTGATCTTTATTACATTACGCCACAATCAAACTTGGGTTACCTAACCACACTTCCAAGATGACTCAACCACTTATCCATTTGGACTTTGAAAACCATATTCCCATGAGGGATTTCACCATAAGGGGACCCCTTTGGATGTCATCCATTTGGTACTTCCTATCTATTGGAAGATTGGTTGTTGTCATTGATGTCAACCCTAGTCATGGGTTTCGGACCGCAAGATTGATGAAGGTATTTGTACATGAAGGAAAATGCACATGAAGATACAACACACATGGATGGATAGTATGCATCATGTTGTTTTCGATGGTATGGGGCACGTCACGTGGATCCTCATGGTTGAGGAGAAATGAATTTTTGAAGATGACAAAGTGAATTGAAGAAGAAATTACATGTAGGCCCTGAAGATAATTAAAGAAAAGACTTACAAAATAAGAAAGTGTCAGGTCGGCCCTAATGTTAAAAGGAAGTGGCATAAATGGTATAAATAAACATCATTATACATTCATTTGATACAAGTGGAATTTCAGAGGAAATAAGAAGAAAAGAAGGTTGGATTTCAAGGGAGGATGAAGTCTTTTGGTGATGTGTTCCAA
>ML800937.1:161847-178126 GCA_009831015.1 Picea engelmannii | reverse complement strand
AAATTGAAGAAGTCTCAGGAAGCATTATTAGGTTCTATGTGATGATTGGTTGATGGTGAGGATTTAATGTAAAGTTTTATTATCTCTCATATATTCTTGGGTGGAAGGAAGGGGAAAGGATAGAGAGTTCAACTCTCTCTTGATATTGGAGGATTGTATATTCCTCTTGGAGGTTTATCTCTCCCTTTACATTTGAAAGTTTTAGCTACCTTTGGAATTCATTACTTCCCTTGGACAATAACGATTGATTATTTCTCATATATTGTGCATGGTGTATTGTGGTGTATTGGTGTAACTCTTATACTATTGTTCATTTCTCATTGGATATGGTTGAATGATTTAAGTATAAGTTGAAAAAGGTTTTAAATTGTACTTGATACTGATTCACCCCCCTCTCAATATCAACACTATCAACCATGACAAGACAATAATGAGTCACCTTTACATCAATCCAAATGGAATAACCCATGACAACACATCACTATGACATTTCATGACATTATCCCTTTGTCATTGATTTCATGCATGAACACATGATCCAAAGATCAATACATTAATCCACCAATCCATCTATGCATCATATATCAATGACAACACATTGATCCATAAATTCATCTATGCATGAGATCATACAACTATGACTCCACTTGACATCAATGACAATACTTTTGATATCAATGACAACATAATTCATCAATAAATACATCAATGATACTATGACAAGATATTGTCCCTTTGACATGAATCCCTTGACATCAATGACAACATGATGCAACATTGATGAGGGTTTTGAATTATTCCCAGCTAGTTACTAGCATATCACCCTCAAACTTGAGTGTTACCATATGGATTTCCTACTAGGTTAAAGCATGGCCCTCTAAATTCAATCTGGAAAACAATATCTTTTTTTCTTCATCTATATGGTGAAGAATGAAATAAAATTATAGTTGTTGAAGTGAATGCTTTAGTTTTAATGCATCGATCTCACATTGGTATGGCTTTATGTCCACTTTCTATTCCATATTGAATAAATATTGTGAATGGTTTATGGTACTGGAACTGAACTTCTCTTTCTTGGATTCTTTCCATGACTCCTTTTCTGGGACTTCATTATCCCTCAGTTTCCAGTCTAATCCAATCTTTGTTTTGAAGCCTCCAAATTCTCTAAATGGTCCAATATTGCTTTCTAGATCCACCATGAGGAGGAACATATTATGAGATATATCAACAAATTGCTCTTCTAGCCTTGCAAATATCTCCTCTACTAGATCTTGAGGGTTTTTATGAAAAATCTCATCGTCCATGGCTAGGGTTCTATGACTTTATTCTTAAATCATTTCCTGGATCCCTACAAATTTCCACAAATACCCCAAGAAAACCTTCTTTGATACCAATATGATCCATAAACTATCATGGATATTCAACTATACATTTCATCAAAACACATCCAATCCAGATCAATATAGATGAAAAATAATATAATGATCCAATCTAGATCATCCTCAGTGACACTTTCTTTATATTATCGTAACTTTATGATTGTAACATTTTAAAACATAACATAAGTTACATCAAGCTAGAGATAGAGTCACATATGATTTCAATATTGAATAAATGATTTCAATTGATGTTGACTTAGATGTCGATATATTTAACCTTTATGTTCCCTTCTACACCAAGGAAGTGGTAACCAAATTTATTAATTTTGTCCTTTATGTCCTTTTAAATTTCCTTTATCCTTTAAAAATGATCATATATTCATTTATAAGAACTCTATCATCATCATTCATTAGAGATACATATTCTTATTTTTATATCAATGAAGGATGCTCATAATCAGGATTATATTCTAAATTCCTTCGCAATGTGTCTTGTAACTCCCATAAATGTTTTCTAGCAATGGAATTTACCTTTTACTCATTAATTATTTGTCCATATCATTCCAACACAAACTTCATAAACTCCACCCTCATTTTTTAAGCCTTGGGAAATGTAGGACATTCTAATAGTGGGTGCAAAAAGGATATACAACTTCTCATATATGTTAGCATAAATGTTGAATTCAATTCATGAAAGTATTATGTTCATCATGTTTAATTAGATCTACAAAATATTGGTCCATTTCTTTTAGTAATTTATCTTAATAATTTCTTTCAAGAGTATCAATTTTGATCAATTGTAAATATAGCTTTTCTATATTATCCAAATCACACTTTATTTGAATATAAGAGTAGAGGTCATGAAATATATCATCATTGACATCAAACCATATGGATTAAACCTTAACCTAGAAATAAGAAACATTAAATAGGTAGTGTTTCCACAACATTAATAGGAAGTGCTTCCATTTCAACATTAAATATGGATTTTTAACAAATATATTAACTATGGTGGTTGAGAAAGAATGCGCAATATGGTGGAACATGCATGTCATAGAGCTATACTAACACTCTATGATGTAATAATCCCCTCTCCTATAGGTTTATTCCCCCTATCAACCTGCAACAATAAAACACAAATGTGAGTGGGAAATTATACATGCAAATAACCTAGTGAATTAGCTCGAGTCATTGAGTGCTACAAATTATAGGTAGGAGGTCATAGGTTCAACTCCCTCGAATGGATGCCTCTATAGATATTATTGGGCCTCACTTGGTGTCCCT
The DNA here is from genome assembly GCA_009831015.1 of Picea engelmannii. NCBI lineage: Eukaryota > Viridiplantae > Streptophyta > Pinopsida > Pinales > Pinaceae > Picea > Picea engelmannii. The sequence goes on along the minus strand of ML800937.1, from coordinate 175,463 downwards.
ATCAGGTTAGGTTGCCAAAAATGCAATTGGTCAGTTTAGCACCCCTACCATCCTTGAAATGAGGGGAATTACCTAGATGGTTTCCCAAGATTTATATTCCATCGAAAAAAAATGCAAGAAATAAAACACCATGTACACAAGTAAAATATACTAATTATAATCTTATAATATAATTATCATACATTCCTAAATATTTCTAGAGGAACTTGAAGAAATAAATTAGACATGAAGAATTGTAATATGAATATGAAAAGCTTGGAGAAGTCGGATACTTAGTGAGGAGAATGAATAAGTAGGGATGTTTTGATATGAATTGATGAGTTACCAAGTCCCAAGAGATAGTTATTTAAAATTGTAGAGAGTTAACCAAGATCTAGAATAGAGTGTTGAGGTAGAGAAGTCAAAACAAATGACCTCATAATCAGGAAAAGAAGGTAGTAAAGTCAAAGAGGATATGTTCCAACACATTTTATGATACTTATATAGAACAAGAGGGGACGTAAGGTGAAGGTTTCATATTGTGATGGAAGTATTAAAAAAAACATAAATAGAGTGGCTACGAAAGATGGAGTACCACCTCAAATTTAAAGGAATAAAAGATCTACATAGGACAAAAGTTTTCAATACAAAGTTGATGGGTCAGGAAATAATTTGGTGGAATTTTGTGTGGAAAAAGAAAAATCAAAATGGTAAAGAGAGGATTAAAAAGATGTAGTTATGTGGTCATAAATATTTGATTACAAAAAGATAATGTTTAAGTAATTTTATAATTTGAGATAGAATGATCAAAATTTTACATGAGTAAATAAAAAATTGAAAAATTCCCTATGCATTGGATATGAAGACTAATTTTAGTTAGTTTTAGGGCATTGAATGAATGACAAATAAAATATTCATAAAACATGGATGCAATAAATTAAGCATCATATACACAAGTATAAATTATTCACCAATTAGAATCTTATAATAGAATCATGAAATAGACTTGAAGAGTTTGAGAGGAACTTGAAGAAAAAAATTGGACATGAAGAGATGCAATACGAAGATGAAGAATTGGAGGAGTTTTATACTTATTTCGGAAAATGAATTAATAGGTATGTTGCAAGATATGAAACAATGGGTTTCCAAATCATAAGATATAGTGATTAAAAATTGTAGAGAGTTAACCAAGAGATGGACTACAGTGTTGAGGTAGAGAAGCCAAAGAAAATAACCTTAGAACAACAAGGAGAAGATAGTGAAGTCGAAGAGGCTATGTTCCAACACAAAAAAGGGGATCAAAGTTTGGATACAAAGAGTACTAACATTACTGAATTTCAAGGTATTCAAATGGGTTGAAGTATTCAATAAGAAATAAGTTTTCATAAGATGCACTAAACAAAAAATAAATACTAGTGAGCACTAAAGGTGGAAGAAATTTTATAATCATGTTTCAATAAGTGTGTTTGAATAAAATAAAAAATTGGAAAGATTTGATGTAAAATATTTTTCCTCGTTTCAAAAAAATAAAAACTCTACTCTCTAACAACCTTCCTCTCAAGTCATGTATAATAATTAGGCCTTAAAATGACTCTTGACCAATGGTGATGAATTCCACAAAAGGAGAACGTGAATGTATGAAAGTGATAGTTATAGTGAAAGGCCTTAGGGGAAACTCCTAGAGGATGACAACTATTTATCATGGGTCTACTTAATCCCATGAAATCCCCCTGGTAGGAACCTATGTTTGGCCATTAAGATACCTATTCATTGATGTCTACGAGGGGTTACTAGCATGAAATGGTTGAGGGACAACAACGAAGATTGGAAGAGATGGGAAAATTTATTAAATGCTTGATCCATACCTAATCATTAACACTAAAAAAAGGGTTGTGACCACATTCATTAGAAAGGATTTTAAATATCTTTAAAGGAAAGCAACTATGTGTTAATGTAAATTATTGTGGTAAATTGTTTGGATATCCATCCCTGTAAACCTAACCTAACTAAAATATTACTTTTGGTTCTCAAGTGAGGAATTTAGTTCGTTAAGATTAAATTTAATTAGATGTTTAGAACTAAATCCTTCAAGGCAAGTTATGCCTATAGAGGAGATTTAAAGGAAATCCATAACTAATTTTGGCATTAGAACAATGAGCACTATTAATGCTTCAATTTGGAGGGAAACACATCACAATATTTCAAGCATGGAATACCATTGTTAGGTTGTTTTGATCTATTAAATTAAAATAAACACATCAAAACATTATCTCACTAAATTACCCCATGTTCTCCAAAATTACATACATGAAATGTTGGCATGTCCACCAAGCACTTCATGTCTTCACATCTTTGTTCCAATACCCCATTACCAATTCCTAATTGTTGTCAAAATTCAAACTAGTCTTTATTATAATTTTCAAATCCAACACGACCAAACGCAGATATTAAATCAACATGTAGATTTAAATTTTAGATTGAGAATCAAAGAATAATAAAGAAATGATAAATGAAACTCTTAGTTCTACTCACAATACATGATTTCAATGCCTTCATTAAACTATGTTACCACAAAACATACATTATTTAACAATTCCATCAATCACATCTTAAATCAAATAAGATAAATTAAATTTTCAAAGATAAAACCACTAAAAATGAATACTTTTATTTAGAAAAGATACCATAACACACATAAATTATTTCATACAAAATCAATATTTGATTTTATTATGTAATAGGTTGATTGAAAAGAAATATTTGAAAAATGTATTGAATCAAGAACCTAAGGTGAACCCCACACTTGACAGGTCATAATCATGGAAATATTATAAGAATTAATTCATCTTTCTCTCATAATTAATTAGATTCCTTTTCCGAAGTATGCATATGTGCGATGAACATATTAATAGAATAGGAGTTCATAGTTCACGTATATGAACTATTAGGGTTGTCTTTCGAACATGATAAAAATTTAACACATCCTCTCCTTTATATTCATTGATGATATAAATATTTATCTTTCTCTCCTTTATATTCATTTATGATATAAATAGAAGTATGAAAGAAGAGAAATACTTTTTTTCCTATGTCCGATGAAGATCTCTTGGTTGCAAGTTGTCATGCTTCTTCCAAATTGTTACTTCACCAAATTCCACAATACTCGAGAACAAAACTACAAAGTGCAACAGTTATATAATAACTAACTTCTAGGAAAATGATCAAAGACAAAGATAATTGTAACAATTAGTATTCTAAGTAATAAGATATTCAAACATGATGATCATATACAAAGAACAAAACAATTTCATGGGAAATAGGTATCTTTATTATCTAACAACATAATTTAGGTAGTTATCACCTGCACCCGCTGCAACATTATTCCTCGAATGGACTCCAGGTCCCTCGACCCAGGCTACTAACCATAAGATGCACCTCCAACTTTTATGTTTATGCACACCCAAAGAATGTCAAGAGAAACTTCTTGGCTAGATATGGGAAGCATCGAAAAGGATGGAAACAAGGGTTTCCATGTCTTAGGACATGAATTAGTAGTGGGAAAATAAGGTCTTGCAGATGAGGCGAGAAATATCTAGTGTAACTTTGTTTCAATAATTATTTCCCTATCCTCATGGGTTATGCTCAATTTATACCATCTCCGAGTGGTTGGAGTGGCTAGAAACAATTGTGTATGGTTAAAAGGGAGTTAGGGAACTAAAAATACCATAACCCCACACATAATTTTGCAAAATTATAACTTTTTTGAGAAAAAATTAGATGTACATGAATTTTAATAGAGAAACACACATATATGTGCCTTTCGTAGTTGTTAGGGAGTGTACTTGTCAACAATTTTTTTTTTTGAAGAATCGATAGGAGCTAAAGGGTATTGATGTCTACAAGTACCACAAGGACAAGATAATCAAGTCATCAATGCATATGCTGTGGAAATTGATGTTATAATAGATTCCCCTAATGTGTAAGGTCAAAAGAGCAATTGATGGAAAAAATACATTATAAATTCGAGAGTTAAAGATGCACTAAGATTAGGTGAAGGTTGCCAAAATCCAATCCAATAACAAAACCTACAAAAAAAAACAAGTATGATCTATAACCTACCATTCATATTCCACTAGAATAGTTCATCACAAGAGATCTAATAAAATACTGAAATCTTTGTTATTAATGTTATTCTTCCTTCAGATCTCTAGAATATTTAGTTACTATTTTTTCTTCTTATGAATGAAATGGATAAAATGGATAAAATGTGGAAAATAGAGAATAGTAAAATACAATCACGTCATCCACAATTAAACACAAGATACGACTTGGGAAACCCAATACAAGAGAAAACACAACTAGAAGGTGATGTTGCTCTGCTCTCTTTTATCTTGTATAGAAATTATGCAAGCACAAAGAAAGAGGCACTATTTGTGGATTTTCCTTTGACATGTGGCTTGTATGGCTCCTAAATAATCTTTTCTCCTATATTAATCTCATGGAATTCCACTTTTAGAGGTTTTTCTCAACTATGAAACAAGATACAATGCAGAAGAATGGAACCCCTTCTCCTCTTAGTGTCCTAGTATTTAACATAGTGTTGGTAGCCACCCATTATGTCGATTTTTATCACAATTAAAATCACCACAAAGGGATTATAACTTTATGTAACTACCACCTCCTTAAATTTATGAACATTCATGATTTTGGACTTCGAGGAGATGATTGGGTTAAACTTATCTTATTGATTTTTTCGTTTAAATTTTCGTTTGTTTTGTTTTACAATTCATTATTGTAAGCATGAATTTAAATAAAAACTTGGTTTGGGCTTTGTCGTTATATATTCTACCTAAGCAAACCTCACTTTGAAGGCACTCATATATTGCTAAGATTCAAGTTTTATGAATTCATTGATTAAACTACCACCACAATCTTTATGTTTTATGGATATCATGACTTAATTGGTTCCTTGGTTGATCATTTGGTTGAAATATTTGAATTGTATGAATGAAAAAAACATCAGGTTAACATTCGAGATGGGTCTCATGCTCTCAATAGTCATATCAACCTTCATATCGCTTGGTACTAGTCTGTTGTACCCACGACTACACCTCATCCTATTGTCCTGTGAAATTAATGAACCCATTCTTTGTTTGAATTGGCACTTGATAGTGGTTGAGGGTTTAAAAATCATTATGTTTAATGGATCATAGTTTTGTGTGCCCTCTAGTTTTCCATTTTTCCAAACTCATTTTATCAAGCATGGCAGTCTCCAAGCTTTGTAGGTTTCAGGCCCTTTTTGTTTTCACGGACCTCTCGCTCTCTGATGTTTCTTTGTAAACATATTTGTGGCTCCTGTAGTAGTGTAGATCCGAACAACCCTGATATTTTACACATTCGTGATTACAGAGAAGAGGTCAAATCCGTAAGTGTGTAATAGAGACATGTTTTTGCGCAAGGATTTATGAGAAAACGGTTACGCATTTGGCCAAACCCTTTAAAACCCATTTCGAAAATGGGGTCATTTACCTTTAGCGTAGGCAGTTACTCCAGAAACTAGAAATTTTCAGAGATACGTCTTGTTCTTCGGAGGAAATAATCTCAGAATTTCTGTTGCAGTTGAGGTAAGCATTTTTTTTATTTTTGCACAGAGATTCGAGCCTGATTGGTGGTTTTTCTGGATTCCAAGTTAAATATGCCCTTTTATTTATTAATGAGCCTACATAAGAAGTCAACTTTTTTTATGAAACATAGCTTGAACCCTCTATCAGCCTCTTTCATCACGGGCTTATAAGAATTTTGTTGCTTTGCAAAGCCCCGTGGTTAAGAAGTCACGATGCATTTTTTTACCCAGAAAATTGTTGGAATAGGTAATGGATGTGATGAAAGAAAGGATTTCCCCTACCCTTGCTTCTAATCCTAATCAGGGTCATAGCGACAAACCCATTGTAAAGAAAATTTGCAGGCCTAAGAAACAGAGTGATTCAAACTAAGATCTTATAAGAAAAATGATTAAGCAGTCTAATAATATTATCATTAAAACTCAACAAATTCCACTATCATAGATTCATATATATCAGATGCCTCTTTGTTAAATGGTTGAAATAGAAAATAGTTGTTTGTTTTTTTTATTTGATTCTATTTTGAAAATAAAATAGATTAGATTTTATTTTTTGATTTTTACTATTTTAGACTAGCTTCAAAATCCTGTAGCTTATATGTTTCTGAATATTAGTTAGCATTATTTTATGAATATCAAATTTGTTTTTCTAACTATAGGAAATTGATGATTATGATCTTGATTACATGGAGAAAAAAATTTTGGATCATACACTCTATTATTCAGTAGTTTCTTTCTTTTATGTTGATAAAAATTTGATTTATTTTGACAAACCAACTCATGCATGAGTGGTTTCTAGCTTTACTATTTTTGTAACACTATCTAATTTTTTGGGATTCAACTCTATCTTGCATGATAAGAGTATGTGAATCCCAAGATAGTTTAAATATTGGTCACTTTTAGTAGTGAAGACATCTTTGGCTGGGATACATTATGGACATATGATTTTGAATACTGATATGGAGAAGTTGTTCACTATTTGGCTTTAGACCTGTGTGACGCTTACCCTATTATGTTTTTGCTTTCATCTTATGAAATGTTATTATGTTTGATATAGCTTTAGTCTGGTTATCGTATGGTATTTCATATTATTAAATACTTTGATGATGTCTGTAATTTGTTGTTCCCTTTTACATATGTGATCAATCTATCATTTAATTATTATCGATTTATTCTAAATATTAAATGATGGATCACATTAATGCTTTGAATTGAGTTTCCTCTCTTTATCAATATTGATTATCATAAGGTCATCACATATGTATATTTATCTTTTTGTTGTTATATTCTTGCTCCAATGCATCTTTGAGTTTGTTCTGGGAGTATTAGTTTTGTTTTGTTATAGGTTTCCCTCATAAGCAGGATAGTCAGTAGCTTGAATTGCACAATAGGATAAATTCAATTTAGTTGATTAGTTACAGATTAGTTTACATGTTATTTATTTAAAATATTTTGTTAATGAAATAAGAACAACATGAATTAGCTTTTGATTGTTTACGTATTCTTAGTTAATTTATATTTGATTAGCATTCATTAGTTTTAGATCTTTAGATATTCAAAAGAAAAAAGAAAAATGTATGTCCTTTCTTTATCTCTTTCATAAACAATTTCAAAAACATTTGTTTCGCAAGATGTCAAGTAAATCTTGTATGTTGTACATAAACTGTTTATAATCGTATGCACATATTCACGTTTCCATTTGAAATTTTGTAATTATTATATTATTAGTATCATAGCTTTATAGATTAGTTTCTTTTTTTATTATTTTTAGGACTTTAGTTGGCCAACAAAGCCATTAAACCCGTCGGGTCATTTCATTCCAAACGGCTTGGGTTATTTAGACAATCCCAGTCCAGATTTGACCTTCTAGTTGATGGTGTGTCAAATATGCTCGTCAACAAATGGAGCTAGAAAGAGGGCCGAGGTAAATTTAATAATTAAAATTTTTACCCCTCAGCATGTCGTAATTCCATATTTATAAACTTTTCTTCTGTGTCATCTTAAAATGCACTAAAAGGCATGCCAGGCTGAGAAGATGGCCTTGCAGGAGTCTTTGTTTTGAATGTATTTAATTCCCCAAGGATCCCCAAATCATTGTGTTGGAACATTCTTTCCACTTCTCATTACCTGATATTCCCAACGATACAATCTCTTTCTTGTCCAAACTCACCTTTGATGGTGGGGGGAATGTATCTGCTAAAGACCATATTAACAAGTTTTGGTGTAAATGCATCAAGCATGATATTTCTGATTTAAAGGTTTTATGCAGATTGTTTGCTTTTACTTTTAGGGGTCGGATTAAACATTGGTTTGATTCTTGTCCAAAATATCACATTTTTTATTGGTTTCAATTTGTAAAGTAATTTTTAGATGCTTTTGAAAACTATGATTACAATCAATTATGTGAAGAATTGCATGCTTTACTAATCAATGAAAATTCATCTCTAGAAGGATTTTCAACAAGAATCCATCATGTTCTTTGTAAATTTAATCTTGATGACATGTCATTTGTACTAAATCTCCTCTATGATGCTTGCATCCCTTTCATCTAGTCATATTCAATCGCGAATGATGAATCAATTACAAATCCTACCACTCAATTGTGAGAAGAATTTTGTTTGTGGGATGAGAGGAATCCATCCGAAAATTTTGAACAAGCAAGGGAGGTAGAATCTATTGAAAAGGTTCTTACTAACAATCAAATTGGTTTTTCCTCTGAATCATTGTATTGTCCTCGACCATCGTGGAAGAAGATTCGATGTTGGGTCAAGGTGAATGTCCTCATTCTTCTATCTCTTGCTCTAATCAGTATTTAAATTCAGCTATTGAAGAACACTTAGGTAATGATGACGATGTTAAGCTTTCTAACATTCCAATGAAACTAATTAGAGATGTAGATCTGCAATGGGAAGAATAAATCTTAAACCCTCATCTACAAATCATACCTTATCCACAAGAAAGATTAGATGTTTGTCATGAAAGTTTTTAATTATCTATCATACAGGAAACAAATTTAGATGATCATGTTATGTTGAAGAATTTATCACCAAAACAGAGTGAAAGTTTTAAGGAAAGTGAAGAGGAATGTCTCGAGAATACTATTGTTAAATATCATAGCTCAAGAGATTCTTTCCATGTGCTCATTTATGATTCCTTTTACTCTTTATATCCCGATCTCTTCTTAGATTCTGGTGGACTTGATACTTTACCCACGGTATCTTATTATTTTCCATCACAATCAAATCTTTTCGATATGCCAAAATTTGGTGAAATTAATTCCAAACATAACATTTATGAAGTCAGATTTGATTCTCTCTCACTTTCATCACTCGTATGAAAAAAGGACATGTTGCAAGATGATTTTACATGATCTATATTGAAAGAGTCAATGCACTCATTTTTATGGAGATCAAATATTTTACATTGCATATTCGTTCTTTGATTAGTTCCAATTTTAATATTTATGCTTCACATTTTGAAACGATCAATCTCATCAAAGGAAGCATTCAAACCAATAATCTAATTAATGTCATGAATCCTCTTATGATCTATTCCCCATTGATATATCCATTTCATCAAAGTCATACTTTGCATCCTAATTTTTATGACAGGATCTTATAATGGCTTGAATATTCGTATCTAAAAAATCTTCATAATAAAGATAAAGTTGTGCTTTCTCTGTTTCTACCTAAGTATCTAGGAAGTAAGAATGACATGATTTTAGATCCTCCACATGAATAAATTGATGAACACTTGGAGAATTGTCAGGAGGATGGGGCACTTCGGCCTTGGTTGATGGTTATGTCAGGTCCCCATAATATTGACAAGTTTTCCAAACTTACTTACACTCTTCCATGCCATTATAACCCATATCATGACAAGATTGCAGAATGATTGGAGAATTCATGCATCAAGAAGTTTCAAAAGAATGGTAAGGTTGTGCTTTCTTTGTTTTTAAATGAATATATAGGAGGTAAGCATAACATATTTATTTTGTATCTGCAAATACTACATTCTTTTGTTCCAATTTTAGACTTTCTACACCTTGCAGGATCAAAGATGCTCTTGTGGCTTCACTGGAAATACGATTTTACTTAGCGTTTTGATATATTTAGTAGTTAGAGTAGGTTTCCTTTAGTTTTATTTCTCACTGTTTCTCTTTGTAATAATACAGTTATGAACACAAGTGGGCAAACCAAGGGAACCATAATATGATTGTTTTCGGGGAAGTCTTATTTAATCCTTTTCTCTCTGCTTTTCGTCGAATATTTCTTTTCAAAAACGCAGTGTCATCATGAAAATTTTAAATGAAAAGTAAAGAGATAAGTAAATTTGAACTGTCATTTCAACCCTAACCCAAGGTGCCACAAGTAGGGCTGCACTCATATTAATGGGGATTTTTCTATTTTCTTTTAGTCTCTCGAGATATTTTGCGTGATGATTTCAGATCCACCCTCTTGTAAATATTTTAAATTTTCTTTTTTCTTTTTTATTTTGGTTATTTTCATTTTGCTTGATTTTGATTTGTTTTCTGAATAATTATGTCTAGGTCACCATTTCATTTGTGGAAGGAAATCAAAATTCTATTACATTAGCCACAGTTGATAACTTCTCAAGCACCTGAGCAATGAGTGCTAAAAATCAGATCAACAGAAGTAAGTTTTTGTTCAAATAAGTGTTTTTGGTTTCTCAATAAAATTACAAGAAGATGTGATTATCATTAATAAACTTCTAACGTTGTCCATGTTTTAAGGAAAACAACTCAATTGTACCTTCCCATCCTCGAGATGGTTTCTTAACAGAAATGTGAGTGTCCAAATCATGATGAAGTTCATCAAAACAAAAGAATAATTTGTAAATGATCGAAATTTTCATTCCGAACTATTGAGATTTTTCAGTATCACCCCGCCCTCTTGAATATCATGAAGTTCTAGAAATTATAAACAAATTCTAGAGGGTTGAAATCATTGTAATGTGTGGGAAGTGTTTGTAAACCCATCAAGACACTGAATAGGTATGCTGGCAGTGGGTAAATGCATGCATGATACCAAGGCAACTTCGTCAGGGTACTGAAAAGGCCTGCTGGAAGAGAAGCAATGTCAGGTTTAAGAAGATCCTCAGGTATGTCTTTTAATTTGATCAAGTGTGAAAATGTTCTTTATCATGAATGAACGACTCTTGGATAGGATAGAGGTACTAGAGTGGGTTAAATGACATCCCCGTTGAGGGTATGGACACCTGTTGGCAGCAGTGGTCCTGTCAACAGTATCGAAGTCAACTGCATAAACATCACTACACTCGTAATCTAAATTAGATGTCAAATTACATTTTCTTAGACATAAATACATCTAATGCTAAACTGCATTATTTTCTAAGTTATGACTGGAATGATTGACCTGTTGTTAACTGTTTATAAAAATTTATTTCATCTGACCCCCTGACATAAATTTTCTGGTGATGCATAGATAATTGTTTTTCCTAGTATGTCGCCATTTTTGGCAGCCACCCATTCTGTCGATTTTTATCACAATTCAAATCACCACAAAGGGATTAGACCTTTCTGTAGCTGCCACCTCCTTAAATTTATGAAAATTCATGTTTTAGGACTTCGAGGCAATGATTGGGTTAAACTTATCCTATTGAGTTTTTCGTTTGAATTTTTGTTTGTTTTGTTTTAAAATTCATGACTGTAAGCATGAATTTAAATAAAAACTTGGTTTGGGCTTTGTCGTTATATCTTCTACCTAAGAAAACCTCAATTTGAAGGCACTCATATATTCCTAAGCTTCAAGTTTTATGAATTCATTGATTAAACTACCACCACAATCTTTATGTTTTATGGATATCATGACTTAATTGGTTCCTTGGTTGATCATTTGGTTGTAATATTTGAATTGTATGAATTTAAAAAACATCAGGTTAACATTCGATATGGGTCTCATGCTCTCAACAATCATATCAACCTTCATTACGCTTGGTACTGGTCTACTGTACCCATGACTACACCTCATCATGTTGTCTTGTGAAATTAATGAACCCATTCATTGTTTGAATTGGCATTCAATAGTGGTTGAGGGTTTGACATTCATTATGTTTAATGGCTCATAGTTCTGTGCGCCCTCTGGTTTTCTGTTTTTCCAAACTCATTTTATCAAGCATGACAGTCTCCAAGTTTCGTAGCTTTCGGGCCCTTTTGTTTTCACAGACCTCTCGCTCCCTGTTATTTCTTTTTAACCATATTTGTGGCCCCTGTAGTGGTGTAGATACGAACAACCCTGAGTTTTTACACATTCGTTATTACAGAGCAGATTTCAAATCCATAAGTGTGTAATAGAGACACGTTTTTGCGGGATGATTCCTGAGCAAACGGTTACGAATTTGGCCAAACCCTTTAAAACTAATTTCATAAATGGGGTCATTTACCTTCTAGATGGGCAGTTTCTTCAGAAACTACACAGTTTCAGAGATACGTCTCGTTCTTTGAAGGAACAAATCTTAAAATTTTTGTTGCAGTTGAGGTAAGCATTTGTTTTATGTTTGCACAAAGATTCAAGCCTGATTGATGGTTTTTTTGGGTTCCAAGTTAAATATGCCCTTTTATTTATTAATGATCTTGCATAAGAAGTCAAAACGTTTAGGAAACAGAGCTTGAACCCTCTATCATCCTCTTTCATCACACACTTATAAGAATTATATTTCTTTGCAAAGCCCCATGGTTAAGAAGTCACGATGCATTTGTTTACCCAGAAAATCATTGGAATAGGTAAGGGATGTGCTGAAAGAAAGGATTTCCCCTTCCCTTGCTTTTGAGCCTAATCAGAGTCACAGAGACAAACCCACTGTAAAGAAAATTCGCAGGCCTAAGAAACAAAGTGATTCAAACTAAGATCTTACAAGCAAAATGATTAAGTAGTCCAATAATATTATCATTGTTGGGCCCGAGGTATGATCATTTTCATGATGGTTATTATACACTTTTGCCATATGTATATATGTGGTTTTCATCTTTTGAAGGATCTTTTTGAAGAATTTGATGATAAAATGCTATGATCGGCATAAGGTATGTGTAATTCATGTTTAATGATTAAATCAAGTTTAATTCATCATGTTCTATGATTTCCAAGAGTTAATTCATGTTTTTCTACTGTTACAAGGAAAAACGCACCATGTTTCCAGTTTCGGCACTTGATCCGGCACTCGTTCCAACACTCATTCAGGTACCCGATCCAACACTCACTCTAGCACTCAGTATTGCACAAAAACACAAGGCGCGTTGACGGTTATGGCATTGACGGCCAGTGATGGACAAATCGGGCACATGGGTTTTCTTCATGATCGCCCCCTCTAGCTACTAAGCTCCAGACAACTTAGTTTCAATTTTCCAAAGAAGGCGGTTACTGGCTTGCTATGTTTTGTTAGTTAGAGCATCATTTATTGTATTTTGCCGAAATTAGAAGTGGTTCGACCCTCCTGTGGTCTACCACTTGGGTTGTAAGATTATAAATACTGATAGGATGGTCATCAGATTGTTAACCAAGTAGCATAAGTAGTAGAATTGTCAGAAAAAATGATTTTTCTCTATTGTGAGTTTTACATTGCCAGGATTATGCCAGAACTACATTTTCAAGCTTTCATGGTGAATTCAGCCCGTTGAAGTTCGTGGTGTGCTTGTAGGAGGTAGCCACGACTTGCTGGGGGGACCACCAACAGTCTGGTGAAGATCAGTGTGTTGTTTATGCATTTCATAATTTAAATTGTTCTTTTATTTTCTATACATGCATGTTTTATTGTGTTAATTAGCTTGCTGTGATTTAAATGCTTTATTGCTCTTTTGTAGGTTCATATGATGGGTTATATTAGCATGAATTAGTTTTGTAGATTAGGAACAAACTTGCAAGTCTCTATATTAACCTCATGTGCATTTAGATGTTAAATTATGCTTTGATTTATGGTTTTATAATCAAGTTGAAAATAGAGTTTTTAGAACAAAATAGAGTTTTATTTGGGTTTCCTTTGA